>LPNX010858662.1:37527-59600 GCA_001517045.1 Pseudotsuga menziesii
TCAACAAAATTAAAATAATTTAAAATTTTAACTACCTAAAAAACTAACCCCCAAAAAAATTTGTGCACTTTGTGAAATCTCCTTGCAGAAATGACTTGTCGCACTTGATTTGGGCTCACTATGAGAGGGTTGAAATTTTGAGGATTCATTTAGTGGTGTTCCTCATGAATCAGCCATGGCTAAATATTTAAGTTAGTGGTGTTTGATATACATTTGATATCAAATATTTATGGAAATTAGGAAGTTAACTTTTTAATATATACATTCTAAACTTATTTATAAAAAATCTAATAATTTTTTTTTAAAATAATAATAAAAATACCTTTAAAAAATCTTAGAATTATAGTAACAATTACTTATGTCGCTTCACACAAATCCACGAGATTTGTATCCAAAGCTTTTTCATAATTAGATTAACGTTAGATTATGTTTTTATTGGTTAAATCATTTTTCATCATACATTTAATCATTCGAGGTTTAAAATGAATTTTATAAAGTCAATGAATGATTTTTTTACCACAAAATAACAATTTTTTATTATTTTGACAAATTGTTTTGATTGAATCTCTAATTTTTATCATTAAACGTACCAATACTTCTCTTCAATTTAATCTTTAATTTTAATACCATTTTTAACATATTAAATTATTTAGTTAATTTATCCAAACAAAAATTTAATTTAATTTTTAAAATAAGAAATACAAGATTAAGATAAATATTATAATGTAGTGATTAAAATCATTAAAATGATTATACTTTGACTTAAACAAAATCTCTAAATATATTTTTGAACCATAAAATCAAAATGATAATTAGCACACCATCACTTCACGTAGGCTATTCCATCATTTTGGTAGTTACATCAATTCACGTAGGCTATTCCATCATTTTGTAGAGCTTAGCACACCATGAATACACTTTCTCTGAGGCAATTTGCAATTTTCTCATCAATTTTGTGTGCTTACATCAATTCACGTAGCTATTGTAAATCTTTTGATTTCATGGAATCTGGCGCATAAATTCACGACCATTTTCAACTTTCTGGTACCTGTAAATCCCACTGAAAAACAGCCTTGATTTCTCAGGCTTAGGAACCATTGTAACAGTCGCTCCACCCTTGACAGGTCCCTTCTACGACCAGAAACACCTTTTCCGCACTGAACTTGTCCTTTCTGCACTTTGCCTTCCGCCCTTCCGACCTTGAACTCGGGAGTTGAAAACTCAAAGGCTCGATGAAGTGAATTGTAAGTCTTTCGCCTTCCGCCTTCCGCACTTCTACTTCCTGCCTTCCGCTTTCCTCCTTCGGAACTCGGGAGTCGAAAACTCAAAGGCTCGACAAAGTGAATTGTCGGTCTTCCACCTTCTGCCTCCTGCACTTCCGCTTTCCTCCTTCGAAACTCGAGAGTCAGAAAATCAAAGGCTCGACGAAGTGAATTGTCAGTCTTCTGCCTTCTGCCTTCCGTACTTTCGCCTTTTGCCTTCCGCTTTTCGCCTTCAAAACTCGGAAGTCATAAACTCAAAGGCTCGATGAAGTGAATTTTTAGTCTTCCTTGTTCCTCCTTCCACACTTTCGCCTTCTTCCTTTTGCCTTCTGCCTTTCGCTTTCCTCCTTTGGAAGTTGGAAGTCGGAAACATATCGATCAACCGATTTCTTCAACTGCGGTTCCACCTTAGGAACTCGGAAGTAGGAAAACTATCAAATGATGGAAAATCTATCCATGGTTCCACCTTCCACATTTCGCCTTTCCGCCCTTCAGTGTGGAACTTGGGAATTGAAAAACTTAACTTTCAATATTAGCCTTTTCTGCGATTCCAACTTTCGCTTTCTGACCTCAAACTCCGTAAATCAAAAGTTACTTTGCCTTAGAATTTTTCTGTACTTAGAAAAATTTATTTTTCTTCCTTATTTACCGGCTCAACTTGGCCTTTCACGCTGACATGGTCACTGCAAGCTTCATCGGCTCCACTCAGCCACCTCAGCCGACATGTATCAACACCACTCGAAAATTTCAGCTAACACAGCAACTTCAAAAACACTTATAATTTTATTGTTTGGAAATTTTTCTTTGTCTTTCTCATTTTTCCTCTGCTGACTAGAGGGTAATCTTGCCTCTATCAACTAGTCAACTTGGCCCATTGAGGCCCAATGCTGCAACCAGTGCTCTGATACCACACTGTCACTGTTGGAAGATTAAACGTTGGAAAGTACCTCTTATGTCATGTCTTTCTTCCAAATTGCAGCGACAAAATATGAAGAAGGTGATCTGTAGTTTGAATTCTTCTCTTAATGGTGACTGTTAAAATTGTAATGCTAGTTCCCTGAAGATCCAAATGAATATAATCTTCATAAAGTGGGCAATAATTCAGATAATGTGTCGTTTTCCATTATTGGGTCTCCCTTAGCGCCTGCGATAGTTTCATCCCCGCTACTTCCAATATTATACACCTGGAATTAACTCCATCAACATACTCGTTAAATGTTGGGGAAGATACATATACACATAAAATATATATCATCTGTATAAATAAATACCTGGTATCCCACTCTCGCCAGAATCCAGTAAATAAAAAAAAATTGTAGTCTACCTAGAATGAGGTAAATAAATTTTTTTCCATCTAAGCAATCCTTTCAGTATTTCAGCTTACAATTCCTAACATCTTGAACCATAATTCCACACTGATTGATAAGAACGTCAAAATGGAAAAAAAAACTGCGTAAAATAATCGATTAAGAAACCCTATGTAAAAAAACGGAAAAAAGGGAAAACATGTGTCGAGATACAATTCGACAGGGAGACGAGCAATCTTTTGAGACTGCATCTCCATTGTGAAACGCCTTCGGGGTAATTATAAATCTCGTTATTACACACAACCATTGTTAATATCTTGAATGTTTTACCTAATGTCTAATATTGAGTTTGTTTTTTTGTTTTTACTAATAAATCCTTGCTATTACACATTGCCATTGTTTATACAAAAATGTATGGTTCATTCCAAAACATTTTTCAAGTATGATCGATGTTGTTGACTTTATTGCATACCTTATAAGATTATTTGCTTGCTCGACTGTATATTATATAATTAACTAGCATACCTTCAAAGCGAGGAAAATGAAACACCGAAGAGAAATTTAATATGTTATAAAATGAGAGAAAGTTGTGTGTATGTAGATAATATAATTTTATGTGTTGAAAGTAAGTCTAGCAAATATATAGTAGGCATAGTAGTCAATAAAATTGAAAAGAAAAAACTCTCTTGCGAGTACTAATAAGCAATACAAAGAAACCCATGTAATCGATCGCAAGTAAAATGAAATGTACATTAATTTCTCATACAAGAAAGGATACATATCTGAGTAAAATAATAAATGGCTAGGTAGTGATCAAGTTTGACTCTAATTATATTTTCTATTGACATTGATAGTTTCATTTGGTAGGGGGAGTGCAAGGATTGAGGGTTGCAATTATAATTGTGAAAGGGATAGAGAATGAATGTGTGCCTCTTCCTTTTTTTGAAGCAAGACATTTGAAGTGTCTTTCATATTTGCATAGCATTTGAAGGAGAATGATGGTGCAATTTGCATTCCTTCTCAGTTTGTAGTGCATCGTATTGTTGTGAAGGTCAAACATTGACGCTCATTTTTACCCATGTTAATGGTTGACCTTATTAATGTCAATCCTTGGTATTTATGGATAGTCAATGCACATACCAATTCCACCCATAAATCGAAGTAAAAAGAAACAAATCCCCCTCAAGATGGATTTATGGATAGTCAATGAAATGTTGTGATCTTACACAAAATGCTCCCCTACAATTGAATTGTCCAAAATCTAACCCTCATATTTTATTTTCCCTACAATACAAAATATAAAATCTAAATAACAAAAATTTCCCAAAATATAAGGTCTCAATGATCAAAATTTCCTTTCATTGTCAATTGTAAGTAATCAAAATTACTAAAATATAGCCTCAATAATCAAAATTGCCTTTATCGTCTATAGCTTGTCGTGTTAGTAAGACCTTGCCTCTTACATCTACACCTATACTAACTAAGTTTGTTGAGCCTAAATAAAATCCTAAGAAACTCTAAACATACCCCACACACTAAATTCATCACACTCTAGAACAACCCATACATGCATAGAATGTCCACAATCAATTTGTAAAATCATTGTGTCTAGGGGCACTTTACATAGACCACATGGGTGAGATGTGATAAGACCAACAAAGATCCATTTTAAAAGGGATCTACCAAGCGCCGAAAGTGATAAAATTTCTCGAGCTGCAAATCCTTTTTTAGAATAACAATGTTTGTGGTTTTAATTTATTTAATTTGTGTAATTTCATATATGTCATTCTAAATATTTAAAATCTAATTTGAGTAAACATGTTATTTGAATAATATTTTATTATTTTTTATATAGACACATTTCAACTCTAGGATGAGCATGGAAGGAGTTACACATCTCTCCCCTACTAGGTTGTAGAATGTCCCTCTTCGACGAAATAAGCCAATAAAGATTCATCATAATTCGTTATCAACTCGGCATTGAAGGGGATAATAAAATATTGCAAAAATTATATATTAATTTTTATCACTTTCATAAAAAAGAATGCCATGCAAATTAAGTCAAAATAAGTAGTGAATTACCTAAGAAAAAAGAACATCCATTTATTTGGGTATCCCCTAAAACTTCATTTATTTAAAGAATAAGGAAAAACAAAATTTATAAGAAATTGTCTCTGAAGGTGCAAAAAGTACAATGTTATAATGTGGGAATGCTAAAATGTTTATTTGTAAATTTAATTGGGGTTTGGAATATAATGTCAAAAGCATAAGTTCAAAACTTAGTGATCCCTTTGAAATTTCATATGGGTAATCTTTAATTTTTTTTGTTTGCTAAGCATTTATTGAATAAAGGTAATAACCATTGTTTTTTAGGAGTGGTTCCTACACTAACTAGGAGGGTTTCGTCAATTGAGGAGAAGGTACTAATGATATAACAATGATATGGCCATTTATGTGTATGTAGCATGATAGTTTGGGTGAGATCATTATTCATGGGCATATTTTCCTTCATCAACATAACCATAGGCTATGTTGATGAAGGAAAAGTTGCCCATGAATAATGTTTGACTGATAATTAAAGGGAACACTTATATGTAAAACGTGTGTTTCAATATGAGGGAAAATTTGACTGTGATGAGGAAGATGACTATCCCCATAGGCTTGCGCGCACTCTCTCATCGCAATTGTCAATATTAACCCTAAACCGTCCATTTCTTTTATCTCTATCATCATCAATGACATTTAAAAGAAACATAAGGTACATTAGGGGATTTGCATTTTTGTTTCTTCTTGTTGGTGGATAAAATATGATTTTTTGTAATAGAAAACATTCTTATATTCTTATATTGACTTGAACAAACAACTTTTAAAATTTGTCAATACATGTCCATTAATAATGGACACAAAATTTGTCATTAAATATCCACTCATAATGGAGTTAGACAATTGTCTTTCATTCATACATGCTATTATAGTACGATAGTTTTTTCTCTTCCTTCCCTTATTTTTTTTTATAAAAGTTTTATCCACCAATACCCCTGTGTACCAAAGTTTTATAAAATTTGTCATTACATGTCCATTAATAATGGACACAGAATTTGTCATTAAATATCCACTCATAATGGAGTTAGACAATTGTCTTTCATTCATACATGCTATTATAGTACGATAGTTTTTTCTCTTCCTTCCCTTATTTTTTTTTTATAAAATTTTTATCCACCAATACCCCTGTGTACTCTACCAGATAAGGATGAAATGTATTTTTCTTACACAAATCAAATGACTTTTCCTTGATGTTTTCTATCTCATAACCATTGTGCAATATATCTCTAGATAATACTTAATTGTTTATTTATACTATTTCCACTATATTTTCTAAGCTTTAGTGGGTTTAAAGTGATTTTATTTTGGAAAGGCTTAACAAAAAGAATAAATTATATATTACATTAAAAATGGAATTCAATGGCTCATTACAGTATCGTAGGTTTTTTTTTCCCTTGTTGTACTGGCTTGTGTGACATAAGTTTTATCCACCAATGCTTCTAGGTACTCTACGAAAAAAATCAAATTACTTTTCCTTACACAAATCAAATGACTTTTCCTTGTCATTTCTTATCTCTTCACCAATATACAATACATATTTAGATAATGCTTGACTTTTCATTTCCACTATTTCCACTATATTTTCTAAGCTTTATTGGGTCTAAAGTGCTTTTATTTTGCAAAGGCTAAAAAAATGAATAAATTAGAGTTTACACCAAAAATGAAATTCAATGCATCATTAAGTTTTAAGCTTCTCATTTAACTTTACAACAACAAAAAATCAAATTTTTTTAATTTTTTTTAGAAACACTTTAAAGAAAATTGCTAATTAATTATGCTTATACAATTAATTGATTTCACCAGCAAGGCATGGATTGGCGACAATCAACGAATTATACATAGATGAATCTTTTTCCCATGCCAAACTTTCAAGAAGGCACTCCTCTAAAGCATTAAGATGTCTCTTCAACTTTCTTATGAGTCGACAAAACCAACTCTATTGAGCAAGCTAGCATACACCTATGAAATACTTCATTGGGCAATAATGATGTCAAGTTCTTGCTTTGTAATATGTGAGACTCTGTTATGCCCATAGAATCCAAAACTCTATAATATAGTTTCAAAGTCTCCAACCTACGTTGCACTGCCTAGATCCTATCCATCAGAACTACACTATGAAAACTTCTAGCCACACATATGTCTTGTGAGCCACCATTGGGGACCATAACTTCCAGTACTATAAGTGTCCTACTAACAAGATCATCACTTACATCCTTATCACAAGAAGCAAAAAACTATTTGAACTCTTTACAAGGTTCAGCGAAAAGGAGTGCTATGGAAGTTTAATCTAGGCGATGATTTCAATGTGATATTTCGTGGACCATCTTTAATCTATAATACTATAGAGTTAATATATCTTTATGTTGAAACATCATTACTCCCCTTCTATAAAACATACCTAAAAACTATAATAAACTTCCATAAAATTGCTATAAACATATATTTACCACTAAACATATATTTATCACTAAACATATATTTACTCTATATATAAAATTGACAAATTTATTTAACAATGTGGGTTTTCTTAGTTCCAAGAAACCTTAGATATGTTTAGTGAATATAATCAACTTAAAGTTCAGCTATTTCATTCTTATATTATAAAATTAAAATATTTCATTCCTAGGTCATTTGTTAATACATACTTGGATTTTCTTGAGTGGATGAACAATATTAATTGTGTAACAAGTGTATTTTGGATTTTCTTGAGCGGATCAACAATATTAATTGTGTAACAAGTGTACAGCTGAGATTCATTTCAAGCATGTTGTATCTTGTTATGCTTAAATGCATCTTAATTAAGATTTAAATAAGTTTCAATTAAGGAGTGGTTAAAAAAAGAATAACAATTTATGTTTTATTTAATTTTTTTATTATTAAATAGAATTTGTTATATTTTTATATATATTGTGTAAATGAAAAATTATATATTTTAGTTTTTGTTTAACCGTGTGAATTTATAAAATGAGTTTTAACTGAATCAAATAAAGACGTAGCCTTGGTTCTAATATTGAAGGATAACTTAGCAGACCCAGATGTTTCAGTTTATTTTGATTTGGCACTGTATGAAGTATTACGTATGCCTGAGTCTAAACTTTCATTTTATTGTTAAACGCAAAATCCGATGCAGCTAGGCATTTTGCAAAGCAAGAAAACATAAGCGATTGGTGGGCGTTACCAAACCAAAGACAAACTGTTTATTGCATAAGTTTACATTAAATAACATAGGCTTCATGGAGATTAGCCCATGACTGAATTCTTTACAATCAAAAGTTAACCTGAATTTGAATTTTAAATATTGAGGAAGCTGGGCATTACCAAACTCAATCTACGAGAAGATGTTTTAAATGAGTTAAATTAAACCAGTATAGATTCATCTTTACTATGGTTCTACCAAGAGGGATCAAGTTTTCTTGAGATGCATATCATTTTTAATTTACAAAAACTTCCAATAAGTATTCTTACTTGGGAGGGAAATGACCAACTTGCTTAAGTAATTTCAAAATAAGGTAAATATCAATAGAAGAATGAGCTAAACAACATTAATAATCATATAATCAATTAGTTTTCTAGAAATTGCTTTAACTGTCTTTCTTTAAAACTAATAACTAATATTAAGAGTAGTTAATGAGGAAGATAATCCATATACAATTTTAAAATCTAGAGGTTAACCTTGTCTTGTGGTTTAAGGCACATGGTTTTAGTGGCCGGTGGTTTCTTGCTAGTTGTATTTGCATTTAAAGAACCTTATAAATATGGTTATAATATTCTATGTCAACTAAATTTTAAATTGTAATTTGATTTATAATTACATAAATGTGTTTTAAGATTAAATTTTATACGTTCTTGGTTTTATAATTTTTCTTTTTACTACTCAAGTCAATTGAAATTTACTTCTAATATTTTAGTACTCATTTGTAAGATTGTGAGTATTGCCCTAATATGGTTGTATATTTATACGAGTATAATATTTTTTATTTTCTATTCTTTTTAATTATAAGTTGATATGTTATAAAAAAAATTATTGAGCCGACATGTGCCACATCAGCGTTACAAAGGGGACACATCTCACCCATTTGAGCTGTAGAAAGCGCCTCTTGGCACAATAATGTAAAGGCTTCGAGAAGATTAATCACATACCAAGAAAAAGTGAAAATCATGTTACAAATGTTTAAAAGCAAGATTAATCACATACCAAGAAAAAGTGAAAATCATGTTACAAATGTTTAAAAGCCTACAAGATTAAAGACACGCTTAGGAAAGATTAATCTCATGCCAAAAGAAGATGTACAACTTATATGAAAGTTGAACACTATGGGATTTGGGTTGAGCTTTAGTTATTATTAGTCCTTGCCCTCGGCTAGCAAGGACTTTATGAAGCTTGTCGTCATTTTAATTTGTTGACACGTAAATCGAAGCAAGTTTCAAACTATTTATCCTAAGGTCGTCATTTCAGACTCTCACTAAAACTTTCAAGGGGCTAATCAAAATGAACAGCACTTTATATCAACCAATTACAAACTTTGGCCTCGTATTTGGCCTCATCCCAAGGTTGTTTATGTTAAAATGAACAACCTTATGGAACAACCTTATGTTAAAATGTACATTGGTAGGTGGGCAATTTTTTATCAAGCCTTGTAATGCTAGAGATTACTCTAGCATTACTTCTAACATTAAATGTAATCTTTCTTTTGTTCTCTAATGTACTCTGCAAGTCGCTATTTGATGCACAACCTCCTTTCAGATTCTATGTGGCAATTGTGTCCAGCTACTGCCAGATTGAAGCCTTGTAATGCTAGAGATTACTCTAGCATTACTTCTAACATTAAATGTAATCTTTCTTTTGTTCTCTAATGTACTCTGCAAGTCGCTATTTGATGCACAACCTCCTTTCAGATTCTATGTGGCAATTGTGTCCAGCTACTGCCAGATTGAAAGGAACCTGCGAGTAATCAGTCATCTGCTTGACACAACACCTCCCACGGACTTAAACTTCCACCACCTTAAACGTCCACCGTGCTCCTCCCATCGCCTTTAACTTCCTTCCCATCTCCTTTAACTTCCACCGCCCTTCCCTTGAATTTGTTACTGCTAATGAGCTTTCAGAAAGGGCTGCTTCTCCTTTAACTTCCACCACCCTTCCCTTGAATCTGTTACTGCTAATGAGCTTTCAGAAAGGGCTGCTTCATTTTAATCATAGAACCTGCCCCATGAACATCCTCCATTTAGAGCGCATACCCAGAGTGGATATAGGAAATATATGAGCCTAACAGGCAAAGGAAACACAACAACTAATGAAAAAAGAACAATCAGCAACTACAACCTCCAATGATTTGAGGTAACCTGGTTTCCATATTTTCAATTGTGTGATGAAAGAATTCAATTGAATACAATATTACCACATTTAAACAGTAAATTTCTAATGGCTCTATAGAACGATTTACTTTGTTAAAACATTTTCATCCAATAAATTTTCAACAACCGGATCCCATGCAAATGTAGGTGCCTTTGCACAATTTACTCTTCTTACCGTTCTTGTCCCTGATGCCGCCTCAACCGCTCCAAGGGAGTTTTTTTTGTTCTTCTCAACATCACACAAAGTTGACTATTTCCCTATGAGATTGTTGTAGCATCTTAATGTTGATGCTGCAACAAAATCTACAAAGAAACAGAATATATTATTTGCTTAATAAAGCAATCTACTTGAACAGTTAACTCAATAAATTGATATATGTTCCCACTGCTTAATGTTACTCACATGTCTGATTTATTTTTAAACTCCCTTTGAATGCATTATTCTTCTATAGAAACACTAAACGTTGAAACCAATGTTACACGGATCCCCTCGCATTTTTACCAACAAACAAATATTGAGATTCATTAACAATCTTCAATAATATGCAGGGAATAAGATTTACTAGAGAGAGGAAGGATCGATCAAAGAGGCAAGTCAAAATGGGATCATGTTTAGCTTTTTCTGCTCGAAAAAATATTCGACAGAGATGATGAACGCAATGAAAAGGTCAGTTTTCCAGTCCTATGAGTATAAGAAGAGTGTTATTTCATTCCTTAAATGTATTTATCTATGCTACATACATGGATTACAATTCTCAATCAAGAACTATACACTGCCATAAACACTTACAGAAGGACACAACGCTCTGCAATAGTGCTCCTCGCATTTAGCTAGAATTGAGGGGCTCATGGAAGATGGTCCGGCTTGCATACTTTCTGACAGGTAGGCACACATAAGATGCACTTTAGAGAGTTTAACTAAATATAATACTTCAGATTCAAATCCCATCTCTCCAGTTTTAATTATTGAAATGCTCGTAGATGTAATATTAAGATTTCTCAAGCAAAAAATACTGTTACAAATCCGATCTGGGTTAATACCTCTCTTCTCTGAACAATGTGAACAGATCCAATTTTCATTTTCCCGCACCTGCTCAATATCTTCCCCATAACGCAATTTCAAGCAGGTTCTACAAAACACACCAGTATTAGAATGACATATTGAGCAATCTGTTTTGCCTATGCAGGCCTTTGTAATGTCCCCATTAACACAACATTCACAATTTTCTTCCTTACAGATCTTCTTCTAGCTATAAAAATGACAACACATTTCCCCTACATCAATGTCATAAATGCTCTCTCTGCTTTTACTGTCACAGATCACATATAAACCATCATGGTAACGTCTGGGCAGCTGTGCATTTACCTGAATTGTATTATGTGCCATATTTCTTGTTCCATAAGGATGATTCTTCTTAGTATCTGACTAAAAAATTCCCTTATTTTTGGTATGCGAAGGAGGAAATTCGCAGTCACTATATGAGGTGACTAAAGTTCTATTTTTCAAACTCTATGAAGGATGAATGAGAGTTTTGTCTTCAAACACCGATTTCGATTTCTGAGTAGAGTGGTTTTTGAATTTGTTCGGGGTTTGTCTGACCCTTAAGATTTCTCTCATATCTCGTCCCTGCTTTTGAACTCTTGACTATGCCAGTGGAACCTGGTTCTCAGCATTCCCAACCATGCTTAGAGATTCATCAGCATTGTTTAGGCATTTCGTTTTAGACTGTCTGCGATTTGCAAATTTTTTTAGATCTTCTGCCTGTTTTTGGAGCCCCTACTGTGCCAGACGAGCCTGGTTCTCAGCAATCCTGGCCATGCTTAAAGAAAAACTTATAACCGGCTCCAAAAAACCTTATTGATGGCACTTTAAAACCTTTCGAGTCTTCTTCTTCGAAACAAATGACGGTTATCCATAACTCAATCGCTTAACATTTGGCATCCTTGATGTTGCATGAGTGGCACGTGGAAGCAAACACTGAAGAAGAGTCCAGCATTGGGAGGCAGGATTAAATGGCATGTTTGTTAAATCCTAGGCATCTGGAATACTCTCAATTATCAATTATTTCAGCACTCATATCGACTTTTTTGAATTAAAATGCCTAAACAAATATGTTGTGTTTGAGTGCCATTTTTTTAAAATAAATAAAAAAGAAACGCATGCATACAAAGAATGTATGGCCCATAATATTTTTTATTTCATTAGATGACTAGAATTTAAATCTTCCAGTTGTATATACGTGTAAAAGAATGTATAGTACACGATAGACTATATTCATACAATACTTTTTGACTTCAACAGTTCCCACTGACGCGTTTTCAAATGTTAATTCAAAATTTGAACTTACTATACCTAATAAATCCCAAAATCTGAGAATTTATTTTGATGCTTATGTGTATGTTCTCCAAATACGTGTAGGCATGTGTAATCATATATATTGTTATCTATATGATCTCCTCTAAGTTGTAGTGGATAGCACAAGTGAAGTCACTTAAATTTATTATTTTTCTATGAGGATTTCTTCCAACCTGATAAAAAAATAATAGTGTAACAAAATATACAATTTTAACACTTTTCCAACCATTTATATAGTAGGCAACTGCTGAAAAAAATCAAAGTTTTTTTGGTACATTATGCACCAGTCAACTGCAATTTTTAAAATATCATGTCACAGGACAATGATAAATAGATAATACAAGCTATGACTTCCCACAATATAAACATTACACACATGCACGATAAGAATCTCTCTCTGTTGATCCAAGTCAATAAGAAGAAAGGGCAATTGATACGAGGAACATATTATTAGGTTTTGTTGCAGCATGCTAAAAAAAATCTTGTATTGTTGAAAGGCAATATGTTTCTTCTCATCTATCAGTTGCTTAAAAAATCAATTGCATAAGGCAGGGACTTGTTGTCTTTAGCAGCTCCCCTCGTTTTAAAAGCCAAGGCATATGTTATTCTTAACAAGCTAGGCCTTGTAATTTTATGAAAAGATAAGGTTTAGAGTTAATGAAATGAAATTTAATTTCCATATAGATTCCACCTTCAACTCTAAAATATTGTTTGGAGCACCAAATTTTATGATTTATGGTCTATAGAGTTGAAACTCTTATAATGTAAATGTTGTATATATTTTTTTTGGCTCAATTTATTAAAAATTAGGAATCTAGGCTTTATAAGTAGTACTCGAGAATGTAGTATTAGTAACTAAACTACTAAGAAGTGATTTAGACAAGACCATCCATTGTTGAGTCTCGTCAAAAGACCTTGGTTCATGGGGAATCATAGTAAAATATCGTGGACATAAGTTTTGAGTATTTTTTTTCAAAGGAAAAAAATACCAGATCTTGTTATTCTATTGAGTCAAAGATCATCATGTACAATCAGCCAGAGATGGCAATCATCAACAAAGGATTCAAATCAATGGGGAGTCATCAATGCGCAATAGCGAGACCCCGTCATCAAAACATGGGCAATATGGCCACAAGCCTGTAAAAATACAGGCTTTTATCATCACTCCTGCAAAAACAGGTCAGATTTGTGCTGGCATTCAGAAATGACCTGAAGCAAATGAATCATGAGCATAAGAAGAGAACTGAGGGTCTCTTCATGAGTCTGTTAGGGTCCCATAAAATGACAAACAATGAAATGTGCAATAAATAAGGGGACTAATGCCCAGCACAAGCTAATATAGCTGACAGTTACCATGATCAATGACCATATTATTCAGAGATTCCATGAAATTTCCGAATCCTGATTCAAGAGAACGAGCCTTTTTTGAGAGACTGTCAGCTATCTAGTTATGCTCACGATAAATGTGCTTCATGGTCACTTCCGGAAAGATAAGCATCATGTCTCTTAAGTCATCACACCAATGACTCAGATGTGGTAAGTTCAGTGAGCCATTTCCTGTGGCCCATGAGATGATGACAAGGGAATCGCCATAAATAGAGTCTAAAGGAATCCCCATGATCTTAGAAACAGAGAGAAGGGCCCATAATGCCAATAGCTCTGATCTAGTGTTAGTACTGCTTCCACAGCCCAGAGAGAAGTACAAGCAGTGAGAGCTGCTCAAATACAACACGAAACCTGCTCCCCCAATGTTCCCAGCAGCTGCACCATCAAAATAACCACATGGATAGGTAATCGGTGGAGGTAGCCCAATGTTTCTGAATTTAACCCTTTTTTTGGCACAGGGAAGAAGTGAAAGAGCGAATCTATCTGGATCAAGACAGCATATACAGATGGGAGATTTCCTTCAAATATACAACCATTTTTTGTTTCCATATTGACTAGAAGATGAAGAGGGGCAAATAGAGCTTGGTGTAGTCGAGAGGATGTGACTGAAACCAGTGATCGATATACAAGCGAACAGTTGTTTTATAAAAAGATCGAATGCCAAAGTGCTCAAATACAGCATCAAAGGTGCTCTTGGTAAATAAGCAATCCAAAAACAAGTGTTAGGTCGTTTCATCTCCTTTCTTGCAGAGAACACAGTAGCTAGGACCCTGAATACCATGTTTATTGAGCTGATCCCAAGTTAAAACTTTGTTCTTTAAAAGAAGCCAGATAAAGTAGCGAATTTTTTCAGGTATGTTTAATTTCCAAAGGATCTAGTGAACGAAAGAATATTCAGGAAGATGGTCCAAATAGTGGTTCACAATACAATCATATGCAATAGCCGCAGATATAGATCATCTGTAACTCTTATAAGACCAGAGAAGACTGTTAGGTTGAGTCCTGAGTCTGATCCTTCCAAAATCCAACCCCTTAACATAAGCATCCCATAAGTGGTGCCACTCCCCAGCCAAATCCAAATCCGCTGCAGAGAGCAAATAAGACTGTGCATCCAAAGAGTAATTCTTAGCTTGAGCCAGAGTAATAATACCATAATCTTCCAGATAGTCACGGAGATCCTGTGGAAGAGTGAACAAAGAGCCCATACCAATGATCAGGTCCAGACCCACCCTAATGCTCTCTCCATTCCCCACAAGCCAAGTTAAGCCACTACCCACCCATGTAATTGAGATGATGAATCCCTTCCAGATAACAGAGACACCTGAGACCGAAAAATCCTTACTGCGGATCCAAGACAAAACATATCTCTTCTTTAAGTACTTCATGGTTAACACTTTGAACCAAAGTCCATTTCCGTAGAGAGCTTGCCAAAAACTTTTGAGTCTTAAAGAGGTGCTAAACCATCCGAGATTTTTGATGCCCCAGCCTCCTTGTGCTATGGGTTTGGACAAAGACAACCAATCGACAAGATGATACTTTTTCTTGTTCCCCGAAGATCCCCAGAGAAAGGCAAAAATCACGCTTTTCAGTTTCCCAAGAATGGATTTAGGTAAGGGAACTAAAGCCATCCAGTACACCGACAAGCTAGTAAGAACAGCTTTGATAAGAACCAATCTCCCCACCAAAGAAAGGAGCCAGAAAGTCCAGTGGGAAATCCTTTTTTCGAACTTTTTGATGAGCCAAGACCAGTCTTTAACCATATATCCCAATGGTTTTATAAAATAACCAAGATAATTGAACCCTGAAGAAATGTGCTCAGTCTTGAAGGGGAGAGAGCAGGCGATTCTAATTAAGGACCCATCATCAACATTTTTGAACAGGAAGCATGACTTTTCCAAATTTATGCACTTGCCTGAAGCTTCACAAAAGGTATCCAATAATACTTTGAAAGCTATCCATTCTTCACAAGTGCCAACCCTGTATAGAATCACATCATCAACAAAGAGAAGGTGCGTGAGGGATAGCTGATGCAATATTTTGATCCCTTTGATTAGACCATGTATTCAAGCATCATCAATAAGGAGGCTGAGTCCTTCTATAACAAGGATAAATAAGAGGGGAGAAAGAGGACACCCTTGTCTGATACCACGTGAGGCCATAAAAAAACTCGAGGGGGAACCATTGATGAGCAGAGCAAAGTTAACCAAAGAAATGCAACCCATTGTCCAGTTGACCCCCTCCAGCGGCACTCCAATTTGCAGAAGAATGGGCCTGATATAGGACCAGTTAACTCTGTCAAAGGCTTTAGTAAGATCTAGCTTAAGAATAAGGGAACTTTGGTTCCTGTATTTGACAGAGTGAAGGACTTCTTGGGTAATGACCAGGGGCTCTGAAATCTGGCGATTTTTTAGGAACCCAAACTGCTGTGGAGAGATAAACTTGTCAAGAAAGGGCTTAAGACGTTGGGCAGCTACCTTGGCAATCAGTTTATAGACCAAGTTATTCTAGTGATATAGGACGAAAATCAACAAAGGATAAGGGCTTATCCTTTTTAGGTATGAGGGCTATAAAAGTCGAGTTAAGTGAGGGTAAAACCCTACCAGTATGATGTGAGTCTTCCACCATATTTACAAGTTCATCCCCCAGAAGGTCGAAAAAAGCTAAAAAGAACTCCACTGGGAAACCATCAGGCCCAGGTGATTTGTCTTTCTTGAAGGACTTAAGATCCCTTTCGACTTCCATTGAAGTAATCTGAGAAGTAAAAGTAATCCTCTCCGCTTGTGAGATAAAAGAAGGGAAAATTCGAATGACTTTCAGCTAAGCTGTAATGGATGTTTGATTATCATCACTAAAAATATGCTTCAAGTGTCTAACTCCCATATCCTTCAAACCCTGATCATGTTCAACCATAATACCCTCCTCATCTTCCAAGCCCCAGATAGCATTTTGATTTTTTCTGGCTGATGCCACAGAGTGAAAACTCAAAACATAAGTTTTGAGTATGCTAAGAAATCTTGGAAGGGATTCTTAACGTCTTTTCCTACTTAGTGGATTTTTGGTTCATCTTGGGGTTGGAATGCTTGCCAGCCAAAGAACCAGACGGTTGGATGGAACACTGAAGCCAAGTCATCAGAATCGAAATAAATATCTCCAATTGGTTTTTGTTATTTGTTAAATGTATAACCCAAACTAGATGATAGTATCTTGTAAGTATGTTTTATGTGAATGGATGATCCAAAACCTATATAAATGTCTTTAATCGCCTCCTCTTTCTTGATTTAAAATGTTGATTAAAATACGCTAAGTTCTATTAAGATGTGCTAATGTCATGTTAAAACCAAGTATGTTGAAAGTATTTATATATTCTTCTTTTAATAGAATTTGTTAGTATGGATTAGATGAAGAATAAATGACATGGAAATTATTTTCATGCATGCTCATTGTAATATCATCAAGGATTTATCATAACATTGTGTTTTACTTTTGTAAGATTGATGAACTACCATAATCTTTAAATGCGCAGCTTCAACCGTAGAAGATATATATGTATTTATATATATGCCTACATCTGTAGAGATAGTTCTTCAAATTAAACCCTTATATCATGTATGTATTGTATTACTTAAATATGGATATAAGTAGGAGTGTCATTTCCTGGTTAAAGATACCTAGTATGTTTATTTATTTTGCATTTGAGTTCATTAGAGAAAGAAAAGATGTTCTTGATATTTGAAGAGAAAAGATGGTTTTTATAATATTATAACTAGCATATCCTTAAAATGGGGAAATGAAATACCGAAGAAAACTTTAATATGTTGCAAAATGACAGAAAAATTGTATCTACATAATCTAATTTTATGTGTTGAAAGCAAGTCTAACTAATTTTTGTAGTCATAGTAGTTGAGTAATAAGCCACTTTGTAAGCCACTTTCAAATAAAACCCCAAAAGAAGAGTAGTAAACATAAGTAATGGCCAGGATCTTCTTGCATAAGTAAAACTTGGAAGCCAAAACCAAAAGTTCCGTTATCAATTTATCAATTTTCTTCTCCACCCTCTCTATAACAACCTCCAACAACTCTACTTTCTATCCCACAACTCTACTTTCTATTAATTAAAATAAATATGTAAAAAGTTATATTCTTTACAATTTACCATTTTCTTCTCTTTGTATATTTAATTACATATAAAGTTACCATTCTAATTTTCATCAAAATTTAATGATTATAATGAAATTGCATATTAAACTATAATACAATCGATTTAAATAATGCGATATTTATCTTAATATTTGTCACCAACTAATTTTTTTTTTAACAGAATCAGTTGGGTGTTTTTTGTTTATATATAAAAGAATCAAGATACAAAATACATATAGGATTGCTCCCATAACAAGACACCATCCATTACACCTTATTCATCCTTCTCTAGCTTGTAGCTATCTTGAAAATTGTCTAAACTGTGGAAGCTATATCTTCTTACAAATTGCCCAAGCAATAAAATGAAGAAGCAAAACATTGCTTAAACAAATCAGATTTAAGGGATCCAAACATTTTCAAGAATGACATTATCCTTTTCTAAAACACCGCAACGCAAACCAACCCCTTTATTGGTAATGTTATCCGCCTGATGGTTTTGGCCTCTCAAAACATGAAGGAAGGTAATTGTTTTGAATTCATTGACTTGACAGAAGAGGATGTGATGCATCTTGTAGGATGGAATCTTCTGGTTTCTAGAGATATTTTTTGCTTCCCTAATGACAATTAGGGAATCTCCTATGACGCTCATTTCCTCAATCCCCGTATCTCTAGCTAGCTCCAAACCTTTAATTAAAGTGAACCATTCCGCGCCATTATTCGTTTCTCTCCCAATGCCCCAAGCATAGTCTTCTTGCGTGTTCCCCTTGGAGTCAAAGATTACTCCACCTGCGCCTAATAGCCCTGAATTGCCTTTCGAGGCACCGTCAAAGAACAAAGAACTGCTTCCTATATTTGTCTGGACCAATTTTGAAGTTCTTCATTGCTCATCCTTATCTGCCAGCTTGAAAGTCTCTGCTTCTTTGAGGGGTTTAACCAGGAACAGTGGGAAGGATGCCAAAGGAGGTCGGCCATCCAAGCTCCTTCTTCAACCATAAGAGGTTCCTTGTTTATGTTTTTCATTCCTCTCATGGATAAAGTGTCCACCCATAGGGCCTTTGTCGAGGCAAAAACTTTATTAGTGCTTGATTTTATTCGTTCAAAGATTTCTTTATTCCTTGCGGTCCAAATTTTCTAGCAAATAAATCTCGAGAGAGCTTCCCATTCTCTAGCAAAGTCCAGTTTTTATTGATACAGCCCTGATAGTAATATTTCCAGCTGAAGAATAGATCATTCCAGTTCATTGACAGCGTAATATTCATATTTAAATCTTTTAGTGCATTACTCCAGACTTCCTGCGTGAATTTACACTCGGTCAAAACGTGCTCCAAGCTTTCATCCTCCTCTTTACACAGGATGCAACGTAGTGGCCCTATGATCCCTCTATTCCTCAGTGTAACAAACTTAAATAATAACAACAAACAAACAAACAAACAATATATATATATATATATATATATATATATATATATTAAATATCAATATTAATATATATTGATATTAATAATTAATAATTAATAAATGGTTATTAGTAAACTATTCTAAAATGACGCATCCTTTCATGGATGGTATCCAAAGTGCCTTTACAATTAATATATATATGGCACTCACTTTGTAATTTTTTATCATCATTCATCTTTAATATTTATTTAATATTTTCAATATGGAATTATTCTCCATTGGTTGGTTATTCAACTGAGTAATCACAGAGAATATCTAGATACGGATGTTACATTGTGTTGCAGCTGCAACAATTTCTCAAAATTCTAAAAAAATTTAGGACCCCCCTTTGCTTGAATCAGTTGGATTTTTCTTCTTGAAATTGGTCTAAGAACTTTCAGAAAGGCTTTGCTCCTGCTTGGATTGAGCTACCCATTGTTTTGATTCTTCCTCTGATGCCTTAAGTAATCCGCTTTTGATCAAGTTCTATCACTGCCCTTAAGCGCATTTGAAAACATGCTGGAATCGGAGGAAGTTTTGTTTTGATTTTCCACCGTTGCGGGTGGATCTTGGCTTTGGTCTTCCGCAGTTGCGGATGGATTTTTGTTTTGCGGAAAGAAAATCCTTCCGACTTCTGACTCGTTGGGTTTTTCACGTCGAACGCTTTTTGTTTGGCATCGGAAGATTTTACGATCATTTCTTCCGCCGTTGCAGATGGGCTTTCGATTTTCTCCCAATTCGAGCGATTTTTTCGATTGCTTTTGAGTTTTGAGTCGGAACCTTTTATCATGTCAGTTTTCCCTGTTGCGGAAAGATTTAAACTTTCGTCCTCCAATTCGAAAACCTTCCGACGTCCGATCTCTCAATTGCTACCTGATATGTATAACCAGAACGGAAGGCTTGGCGCTTTAATCGTCCGCCGTAGCGGAAGAACGTTCGCTTTCATCCTCCGACTCGAAAACCTTCCGACGTCCGATCTTTTGATTTTTTTTTTTCTGCCATGCGTGTCTCCGCGGCTGGGTCTACGTTTTGGCCGTCCGCCGTTGCGGAAGAGAGATTACTTCCAACCTCCGATGCAAAAGCTCTCCGATGTCCGATTTTTCTCACACGAGCGATCGAATATATATACGGGGACGGTGTATTGTTTTTCTATTGTTATTTTTTGCGGAGCACTATCGCCATCGAGCTGTCGTTTTCTTGAGGTAGCGAAGGTCCCCGCTGTCGGTGTACCTACATCCAGGTGGCAATTGCGGAAGCTTGACCGTCATCGACCCGCCATACTCGCCATCTCGCCAGGTAGGCTCCTCGTTGTTTTTTCCCGTTCCATTTGAACTGTTAGTGGTTTTCTACGGTGGTTTTAGGTCCCCGGCCGTTTTCCTCGTCCAACTAGGTTATACGCCTATATAAGTGGAGATTTTATCTTATTCGACTGTGGGAGGGCAATTTAACCATCAGAGCAGCTTTGATTTTTCCACACGGGGGCGTCACCTAGGGACCAATATGATATCACGTCCGTTCATATTGGGGGGGTTAAAATAAAAAAATAAAAAATTAATATATTGGGGGTATATTAGGGGTATTTAGGGTTTTTTTTACTATTTAAATACCCAATATGCTGGAGTATTTTTTATTCAACATTTTCGCCCGAGCGCTTCACCAGTCCTGCCTGCTACCTGCTAGGTGCCTGTGCCTGTGATGCCTGTGCCTGTGAGCTCTTTGCTGGTGGTTTGAGGTCTAAGTGTGCCTGTGCTTGCGAGCTCTTTGCTGGTGGTCTAAGGTCTGAGTGCACCTGCGAGCTCTTTGCTGGTGGTATGAGGTCTGAGTGTGCCTGTGCCTGTGAGCTCTTTGCTGGTGGTTTGAGGTCTGAGTGCACCTGCGAGCTCTTTGCTTGTGGTATGAGGTTTGAGTGCACCTGCACCAAGCCGAGGTGCAATTTCGAAAGCTAAGAAGCTGTTGCAGAGGGCGTTTATTCACCGTAGCAGCGTTTTTTGGAAAACGAGGGCGTTTATTCACCGTTTTGTGGTCGTGGGTTTGTGGTGGGTTTCTCTGGTGCTGGAGGAGGCACTTTGGAGAGCCATTGCATATAATTCTTGGAGGTACGCTGTAGTGTGTTTAATATTTGATTCCTAAACTCTCCATCCTTACTATCATAGTGATTCAGACTTCTTTGCATCCTCTGAAATGATTCCTCTAATTGCAAAACTTGAGGGCTCGATTCAATTTCCCCGTCAAAATGAAACACATACCTAAGGTCTGGCTGAGCTCTAACATTGAAATGCATCTGTGCACCATCCAGCTTAGATTTTCCAATTGAAACCCATCCACTGTGGAAAACAATGGCCTTTTGATTGGCGCCCTCAAGGTCCAGAGGGACTCTAAATTTCCCCAACAGCTTTCCTAGAGCCACACCACAGGTTGATCCCTGTCTTCCAGCATATACTACAATCTCCAAGCATGGTTTTGAGTACCCCAAACAAGAAGAAGACAACTTCTTCAAATCAATTTGCTTAAGATGGAAGCTGGTCGAGATGTTATGAACATCTGGGTCAGATGACCTTGGGGAAATCAGGGGGGCTACTACAGTCTGAGGGGGCATATTAGGCAGTCTGATCTCACAAAAGCACGAAGGAGTAGTAGGATGGACACCTGTTCTGGTAGGCTTCGATGAGACTGGGATTCTCAGTGCCAACCCTCCAACCAAAACCTTCACAAATGAGCAAGGTTCCATTG
>LPNX010858674.1:0-38849 GCA_001517045.1 Pseudotsuga menziesii
CTGCGAGGTTTTGTTAAACCAAACATACCGGACGCTGCTTTAAGCTGATTGTGTGGACAAAACCTCCTTATTGACCCTGATTCATAAAATCAGGCCAACACTACCCTATTTTTGTATCCCCTCAATCCAACAAAGAGTGATGGGCTCTCATCAAAGTGGGAACAATCCCACGCATAGATCCACAGGTCACTCCTCAAATGCAATATTGCTCAACAGGGAGGACACAAACGCCATGAAACCCCAATGGTTTCCACCCCCTCTAGCTTCCAAGTCACTTGTTTTTAATGGACTAAAGCAATGACAAACACAGATTCCTATTACTACACTTGTTCAAGTCTCCATCTTATCTCAAAAGACCCCGGAGGGTGATGAATGAGTAGAGGAGGAAGGGCTAGACAAGGAGGTTAATTCCCAATGTATTTAACTATGAAATAAAGCTGGATTGAAATTAACAACATAGAAAGCAGATTGAAACTTAAACAGTTATTGAAACTAACAACTGAATGCAGAAAAAAATTGAAAAAAGAGCCAGGTCACTTCTATTTACTAGACAGCGGCAACTTGGTCGCACCGATGGTCAAAACAACAGTGACTGGGGAAAAGAAGGCAGTAATAGTGCCCAAGGTGTTGATGTATTTGTAACTTTGGAATGTATTCACTTATATTGTACCCCAATGTTCCTATTGGGAGAATCATTTGTATTTCATTATACCTCGATGTTCCTATCGAGAGATTCATTAATATAATAAAGTCTATTATACCAAAATCCTGTCACTGTCATGTGATAAGACATTTGACATACCTACTTGCCCTGAATCCCAGCTTCTGGAGTGGAAACTAAATGGTTTTTCATCAATCTTTCATACAAATTCCCAGCACCGTGCATGCCCCTTTATCCAAGAGCGGTACCCCTGTTTGCACCACCCATCATCTATTTCCCATAAGCAGTTCTACCGCTTATTTTCCTTGGTCCATAAGTGGTTATTACCAGAACCACTTTGACATAGAAGGAGAAACACGGTACCCTGGGTAAAAAGGGAAAAAGAGAAGTTTCTTGAGGCTTCTAGATGATAAGCCTCGTGTCCTGCTTTATCCCTACTGTTGTGGGTTGGTTGAGCTCGAGATCTCTCATCCTAGGATATTAGAGGCCACCTCACCCACTAATTTATCAACCTACTCTATCCATTAAAGACTTATAAATAAGAGCTCATAGCCATGGTTGAGGAGAGAGTGACTTGAGGTATTGTTATGTTGTTGGATTGACCATTGGCTCAAGATCATTTGGAGAGAGCATAGAGAGCTAGAGTTGGAGCTTTTGGGGAGGAGAAGGTCTGGTTTCATGGAGATGCATGTCAACACTAAGGCTTGGTTGTAAACTTCTTCATATTCTTTAATGCAAGTTGATTTCTATCCCACATATGTTGTTGTTGTTGTGATTTCACATATATGTTGCTAGATTCCTTAGTCACTAGCATAGATTAATAGATCATATTTTGGTTGCTTTGATATATATCATGTTGATCTTGATTGCAGGTACATAGGTGGACTATCAAAGCCTTTTATTCCAGATATCTACAGTGTATAGGGAGAGTCTTCAACCTCTGTCCTCTATTTGTTCTGGATATGAACCATTTAGACCAGTGGAACACCTTGCTGTCCGTAGGAGGTGAAATATTACAGCTAACAAATCTGGTGACTCCACTGGGGAATTAGTGTATCGGTTGTTCTGATCTTCCTTAGTCTGCAACTCTTGTCCGAATCCAGGCTCCGTTTTATTCAACTCCTTTCAGTCAGATCTAATTTCTGACTTGCATTATTTGGGTTTGAAATTTCCAGATATGTTTAGATTTGAGTCATTTCGGTCTCTTATGCTCTGTTTCCATACTCAATTCAATAGTATTTTCCTTGATCTAGTCTTATCTGACTTGATCCATCATTCTTTTTTTGTTTTGGTCATCTACAGGGAACCGCTCCTATGTTGTGTATGAGGAGCAGTGCCACCGCTTGAACAAAGTGGACAGTAAGCGGTGCCACTACCTCTAACCCGTTTCCAAGGAGTCATTCTGTCTTGGAAACGCTCTGTCAAAACATACGAAGCGCGGTACCAGGTAGGCATCATTCCAAAACATTTTTTCCTCATTTTCCTTTGAAAATTTTTGGATCTTGATTGCTTTCAGTTCTGTTATCAAGATTGTGTTACTAAATATGATGTGTGTGGCTTGTTGATTTGATGGCTTAAGATTGATTTGAGTGGAATTTCAAAAGTTTGTTTAAATATTTTTTATTGCTCATCCACTTCTATGCTTGTTGGTTGTGCTTTAAGAAGGATTTCTTGTTTTCTGAAAAGTTTAGGGTGCTCATTGAAATCTCTTTTCATTGCATATACTGAAAGAAGAACACTAGATTAGCTTCTAGGTTTCATTTCTTACTTGCATAGTAAACTTCGTTTTCCTTCCTTCAAAAAACAAAAGTTTTGACTGAGACTAGGACATCATTATTGAGCGTTGGATTTGGGTTTTCTGATTGGCTTTCCAAGCTTTCAGAACCTTTATGATCTTTTGTCACTCATGAATCTAGGACTATCTCGATCAAAATATTAAAAAAAATGGTAGTTTTAAGTTAGATTTGCTTGTGTTTTTGAGAAAATTGAAAAGTTAGAGTGCATTGGCATATAGGTGTGCTTCGTGTTGTTCTTTTAGGAAAATAGATTCCCACCCTCTCATTTGCTTTCGAAAAGAAGAAATCAATTTGGAAAAACATTCGCTTGTCTTTGATTTGATGTTCATGACTGTTGATTGGAATGATTTTTGGTTTTGAAACAAAAAGAAAACACTCTCTTCCCTCCCGTAAGTAGGCATACTGAACGGTAAAGTGAACATTTGCACAAGCATATTGTATGGTTTTACTTTTCTGTCAAAACATCATGCATTCACCTAACCGTACAAGTTAAAATTAACGGTAGTTGTAGGTCAAAATTAACAGTAGTTGTAGGTTAAAATTTATGTAGTAACTTGAGTGATAGGTTAGAGACGTGTTTAGGCGTCGTAAAACGTAGGAGCTATCGTTATTTGTTAGCATTACATTCTGGGAATCGCATGGTTCTTCCACGTACCGTCGGTATATCGAACGACCTTTCATGTACCCTTGAGGTATATGGAAAGGTATTTCACATACTCGATTGTATATCGGAAGGCCCCTTGTGTACGGTTATGCATTAGATGACACTACTACCGATTTGAGCTCCCACCTACCTTGAGTATATCGGGAGACCCCACTAGGGTACCTTATCTATCTGAGAAAATCCCTTTGGCTGTCTTGTTTGGAGCCATACACCGAAAACAACATTCGGGGAGATTACTATGCACGTACCCTCGAGGTATATCGTGAGTGGCACCTTCTTAACAATCCTAGTGAGAGACCTGACTTTTGAACTCCTCCTATCATTTTAACTCTGCTTGTTTTGACCTATAGTTTGTGTAGGGAAGTCTTTTGGTGTGTTTTTTCTAGATTTTTAGACCCTAGGTTAGATAGGAACTATACAAACTGGCTGAGTTAAGATAGCCCAAGAGAGTACGAGGCTTGCCACCCAATTTTATTCCTATTTCAGGAGAAAATCCAATGGAAGCTATCGACCAAGGAGCTGCTACCACCTCCCAAGTGGGAGATAATGTGGTGGTGGAAAGTGGAGNTTCTCGGGGAAATTCATCCTTCCATTCTCCCTCAGAAGGTCATGTTGATGATACAACCCGTCCGGACTTTGGTCCCAATGCTCCTTTTTGGGAGACACCTATAGGACAGGCCATTGCCTCATTTGGCATCCATGTAAGTTCTCTTGATGATGAAGAAGAATGCAGGAAATACCGTGCTACTATTCTCCTTGTACAAGAGATAAAAAAGCAGATTGATGACCTATTAGGCTCTACACTAGTACATTCCACATCTCTTCCTGTGGGATATCATTCACTAGCCAATTCTATGAGACCCATTGAACTAATTATAGATCGTGCATTAACAACCCACAAGCTAGTTCAATTTACCACCCCTCTCACCTCTCATGTTATGTTTGTTCCAAATCTTCCCAGATCTTCTACACCTGGGGCCCAACCTTCAATTCCTGTTTCATCAGTACCTTCTAATGTTGGGGGGAAACCCACAGCATGGCCTACATTATCTGATTCCGGAATTTTACCTAGTCAAGGGCATACCTCTAGCATAGAATCATCTATAGTTTTTGTCCCTCCCACCCATACTAACATGGTAAATCCCCCATCTAGTTCAGGTCAACCCTTGGGGGCACAACCTGTAATCGTTTAGTCTTCTGGAGGTTATGGTTATCAAATACCTATAGGTAATCACCCATATAATCCTGCAGGAATGCCTTATACTGGAATTCCATACCCTAGTAACACTTTTACACCATGGGGGAAACCCAATTGGTCTTACATGTTAGCTATGGAAGGGATACCTATACATTCTGTGGGAGGCGTGGGAGGGCCGCCTTATGGAGGTCCTTCCCCTAGGGGATCTAATGGTCCCAGAGGATCTGGAAACTTTCCTCCTTATGGTCCTGGTGGTCCTAGTGGTCCTGGGGGACTTGGTGGCTTTCCTCCTTTTGGCTCTGGAGGGTCTGGTGGCCCTCCACCTAGTGGTTCTGGTGGCTCTGGAGGTTTACCACCTCCTGGAGGCTCCAGAGGGTTTGGTGGTATGCCTTTTGGTGGTCCTGGTGGTCTTGGTGGTCCCAGTGACCCTGGCGGTCCTCCTCCTGGAGTCCTTGGTGGTCCTAGTGATCCTAATTCTAGAAATCAACCCCCCATGGGTGGATCTTCCGGTGGTTCTTTTTCACAATAACCTGTTTATCAGTCTACCTATGGTCCTACTGGTAATTATATACCATATCAAAATTACCAGTATGTGCAACCCAACCGATAGTTACCTTTCCTAGAAACTTTGGACTTGTCTGATCTGTCCAAGTTGATTAATGATCCCATTCGACACAATCCCTCATGGCCTCCCATTCTGGTAAAGTTACCATTGGATATTCCAAAATTTGATGGGAAACAGGGAGACGATCCGAAGAACCATGTTATGACTTTTCATTTATGGTGTTCTTCGAACTCCCTCATGGATGATTCCATCTGGTTATGACTCTTTCAGTGAACTTTGACTGGTACAGCCGCGAAGTGGTACACTGAATTCCCACAACATTCGTTTGTGGATTTTGGATCATTGGCAACCGTGTTCCTTACACACTTTTAGCTCCCTATTCGTTATGAAACAGGAACTAATATTTTAACTTCTCTGTAACAGAACACCTCCACCCACATTTTTGATCATATTCATGAATGGAGAAGGCAGAGAAGGCTGATTAAGGCCCCTATTCTAGATCAGTTGCTAGCTGATTGGTTCACTAAGTCCTTGTTGCCTCCTATTTCCTGAGATGTGGCTATGGGCGGAGCCATTACCGAAGAGTAGGATATTAGTCTATCTCAATACATAGAATTGGTCTATTCCCAGTCTGGAACTCTTTATGACCTGATTCCTCAAGCTCCTCACCCCAGCACTGACCCTTCCAGGCCACCAGCAAAAGTACCTATTGATGGGATTGTTGGTTCAATCCAGTCCCAGTCCGCAGCAAAACTTGCCAAGCAAACCCAAACTGCTACTCCTTCGACTCCTAAGGTTTCCACTGAGGTCAATTCCATTCAAAGCAATCAAACCTCAGGTAATTAAAAGAAAGGTAAAAATAGAAATAAAAAACCTGGAAACCAACAAGGGACTCCATGACCAACCAATAATGAAAATGACAAAGGGAAAAGGAAGGATAAATATCCCTATCTGTTATGCAGTGTTGACAATTTTTCAAAGGAGTGTCCCCGTCAAGACGAAATATCCTAGTTTCTGAAGTCTAATCCTACACCTATAGTACTTATGGATCCCTTTCCCTCTCAATAACAACTGGTAGACCACATGTCTAACGAAGGTAGCTCTAGTTCATCGGAGGAAATTCGTATGATGTATTCAAATACCATCCATCTGCAAAATCGAAGTTAGAATTATGATAAACCCACAGATAAGAAAGAAGATCAATCTTCTTCAGGGAAAGCTCCCTCTACTAGTTCTCTAGAATCCTCATCTACTGTCCCTTTATCTATTGAGAAGCCTACTCTCGACATGATTTTGCTCCCACCTAAGAGTATTCTTTGGAAGGATGTCTTTAATCCCAATGCCCGAGCTGCTCAATTCTATAAAGTGGTTTAAGATCTCGCTCAGCGATCTTGTGCCATGTCTACCCTAGAAGTACTCCAAATTTGCCCCACACAGCACAAGAACTTGTTGACCGCTTTAGGAGCTTTAGACCTAGATAACACCAACTTGATTCATTTCAACGTCGAGAATTATAAACCTAGATTACCACATAAGCTTGTGTTGAGGCCTGGAAATTCGCAGGCAACAACAGCAAGGGATTCTCCCCAATCAACGTTCCCAACTAGCCCGTGACTGTTTGGTGTAGGGAATCTGTCCGGTTTGCGGTCCTGCTACCATAGGTCAAGTAACAAAAATAAAAGGTTTTACCGGTTGCAGCCCGGTCCATCGTGTATATTTTTGTTTTTTTTAGTTTAAAGTATGACATGCAAGTGCCTATCTAAAATGCAGATTGATTAAAAATACAAGGAGTGGTCACAATGTGATGCGTAGGTTCTTACCTCTCGTCTTAGACTCTTTTGCATCTGAATCACACATAGCAAGAAATTAAAACTAACTACCTAACCTATCCCTAGGGAGCAAGATTATCATTTATTAATGAGTAATGTAATTTGTGCATGCATTACGAAAAATCATAGATAGTTGATACTTCTTTCAAAACACATGAACATTTAAAGATACTTGAACAACCAGATAGCCAATTGTTTATGAACAACATTCATTACTCATAGTGGAAATTTTCATAAACTAAACCAGAGATCATTCATACAAGAACATAGGTTCAAAGAGTTAGAACGATCTCATAGTTAATGGACAAAAGCTGAAAACGAAATAGTTCTCTTCAACAAATCCATAGCACAACATTTGAACATTCCACCAAGATTTCTCCAATAGGCAAACTGTAATTATCTAGTGCAAAAGGAAATAGTTCTTCTTACAATATGTCTTCACCAATCTAACTGGGAAAAAGTCCCATCTCTAATATAAATCTTCTATATTTATACAAAAAGAACAAAACTGTTGGGCTTCCCACAAATTACTCTTGGGCTCCCCCAACGCTTAACCCCCCATGCTTTGCTCTCATTAAGAGCTTATAGAATTTACAATATATTACAATAAACAAATAAAAGGCTTATGAGGAGGGCCACGCTTGACTATTCAAAAACTTCTTCCACACTGAAGCCCATGAGGCAATGCTTTCGAACTCAGAAGGTTCTAAGAAATGAATATTTATTTCAAATTTAGTAGGATGATTCCTTATTACTTCTATTCTGGTTGAGCTCAGGTGAAGTTGGTATTCTAGCAACTGCACACTAACTGTGGCATGAGCTACTTCATTCCTCAAGGTCTGCTCATCAATGGATTTGATGTGCTGGTTCCTTTGTCCATCCTCCTGATATCTTCTTTGCAACATTTCCAAAAATAGGCTGTGCTCTGGAAATGTATCCTTTCTCTGCTTAGCTTCAACCTGGCAACGCTTATACGTTATCAAGAGTCTCCTAAAGAACTCTACACAATCCCCCTTTGTCTTCTTGATAGCCTTCTTGAATTCTTCGGCTGTGCTTATGGAAAAATCCAGTAAATCGTAGTCTTGCCTCAGGGCTTGTTGATATTTTGATGGTAGATCTGTAGGGGTTTCTTCATTCACTCCCAATCTCACCATCCTTCCTGTCAGGACGTCTAAGATGTCCTACGATCTGTCTACAAAATATGAAGAGGTTTTCAAAATCTCTTCTAGCCGATTGTCTACCTGCAAGATCTTGCACCTTTCTTCTTCTATGGCTACTTTCAGCTGGTGCATCTTGCTCCTCTATGCCAGAACATGCTCCTTGAAATGTTGAAGAATGACCTGATGTTCTTTGTCCTCTACTAGAGTTGATGTTAATGAGATAATTTGTTCTTTAAGCTCTGCAGTCTGCCCTTGATATTGCCTTTCAAATTCCTCCAAGATATATTTTTGTAGCACTAACTCCCCTATCTTTCCTAGCAGCTGCTCCTTTTCTGTCCTCAACCCTTGACATTCCTGCTACATTTTCTCTAGATTTCCTTGGCCAACCTCCAGATATTTATTCTCTACTTGGAGGAACTGGAGCTCAGCTTTTGAAGACTTTATTTCATGTTGTATGTTTTCAAACTTTCTTTTTAGTCTATTATTTTCCTCTCTCTCTCTTCTCAAGGTATCTTTTAGATGGGTAGTAGACTTCTTTGACTGTTGAGGATCAGTCATTATTTGATCTACATTGTCCTCATAAGCATGGATCAATGCATCCCTAGCTCTAATGGTGAATATGGGGTCCTTGTCTATCACATATACTATGGTTGTATCATTTATCATTTTACCCGACTGCCCCCCAGTCTCGACCTTTCTCTTGGTTCTCTTCACTATTCTTTTCCTTTCTCTATTGTAAAAAATAGTGTTGAAATCCAGTACCTCCTCCCCTTTCTTCTGCTCAAAATGGATTAGCCTAAGGGTAGGGACCATAGCCTGTCTTGTTGTGCTGGCAGCGGCTTCCTTGGGATCTTGAATATCAGGATTACCCAAGTCCTGAGCTTGACTGTCTATAGGATCATAAGCTGATTGCTCTGTCACTTCCCCTGTCAGCTCTAGCCTTTCTGCTTCCTGCTTCTTCAGTTCCTCATCCATCTTTCTTTTCTTTTCCTCCTCTTCACTTTGAGAAGCTTCTTCTGCCTTTCTAGCTGCTTCTTTTTCAGCTCTTCTCTTTTCTTCCTCCTCACCTTTGAGCCAACTTTCAGCTTCCTGTGCTAGCCTCCTAGCATCTTCATTTCTTTTTCTAGCTTCTTCCTCCTCAGCCTTTTCCGGCTCATCTTGTCCTTTCCCGCCTTTGGTGGTGATTTTCTTTTTAAATCTTCTTCTTAAGGCCGTTATATTTTGTGCACTATGGAAAATGGATTCCTCTCTATCCCAGTGGCTTGTGTATTCAAAATGTACATTTGCTTCCTTGCAGTGCTCGGCCACTTTATTCCGGGAATCATTCCTGTGGAAATTCATTTCTCCAAAATGGAATTTCCCCAATTCCTCCACAAATTCATCAGCTTTCTTTACTCTTGTGAACTTATAGCTTCCCAACCTGAATGGTAAAGGAGGGTAAGCCACTTTCTTATGCTCGAATAAAAAAAATCCCTATACCATCTAAGAAAACCTGTCTAACTGCCTCCTTATGCACTACATAGTCAGTGGCATACTTTGGCAGTAGTGAGGGTGCTCTGGAGCATCCATACATTCTAAAGTACAATCCATCCTCTGTTAAGTAGTAGTCTACATATTCTTCAATCACCTGCAATGGTTCCTTCGACATATAGTTACACCCCTTTAAGAAGATCAATGTATATAGTGGCATGATGAAGTGCTCACACACTTCTCTATATTGACTGTGGTACTTGTGTGCCCACAGTGGATTGTAAGCTACGTATACTGGTGTTCTTTATCAATCCTAGATACAACTCATATTTGGGAAGGGTTGGTTTCATAGTATGCAATCAATCAGTATAGAGCTCATATGGAACTATGATCTCTTCTAGGACATGCCTCCTAATGCTGATACAATGCAGGCCGAGAGGCTGTTGGACACAATGTTTTCCTAGTTGAACACTATCCCCTATGTCGCAAAATATAAGATGATAGGCACCCACTCCAACTTGAAGCTTTTACCATGGGCCCTCTTGAAAATCTTGTTCAGCATCAAGGAAATGAACCTATAAGGGGTTCTCAGAGTGGTAGTATCATATTCCCCGGTCGGCCTAGTTCTAAATTTTTTTCCAGGCACCAGCATTCTCTTCAGTCTCTCGACTAGGTCCATCTTAATTGCCTTCAGCCAGTCTTCAGTCAAGTACACTTGTGCTTCTGGTAAGTGGTAGGCCAGTGATACATACCCAGGGCTGTAAGCAGCATAACCCTGTTTATCAACATTTGCCAAAATCATGGTGGTTACATCTGCCCTTGGCAGAATCCACCCAATCACCTTTGAGCATGGAAAAATATCAGGTCTGGTAGCCACTCTCATCAGGGCAGATCTTTCTATGTTTGCATATATGGTTTCCTCCTCAAAATCGATGTTAGGTACCTCCCGATGTGTTATTAGTCTGTAAAATTCCCCTCATTTATATTTAGGTTCCACACCCACTATGCATTTGGTATCTTCGTAAATATATTCAACTTTGGTGACGATTTCAACCTCGGGTTTCTCCTCTACTATGGGAGCCTTCTTCTTTTTCCATTTAGACATCTCGAATTCTACAGAGTTTCCCTATCATACAAAGAAATTGCTTTTAGGTTCTGTTGGGCCATTCCTCGATGACATTAAAAAATGGTGACAAAATGTATGAGCATTTTACCTTGTCTATGCTAAACATGATTCCCGCTATGAAAATAAAACAAACAATACTCACGAACCAACTGTTCCCACATAAAAACAATCTACCCAAAAGGTTAAAACCAGCTCATGACCATTATTTGCAGAATCAACTTAAAATAACAATCTCAAAACCCCCTCTCGGCGCTATGAACTAAATCGTTCCATGGAAAATAAGGTTCCTAATCCCAAGCAAAGGATACTGCATGTGATAGTGCATTTGACTGACTGTAAGCTCAGAGAAAACACAAGAGGAAGCTGCTTGCTGCAAAACATTCGCATCACAGTCCAACTAGATAATGCATTCTGACCCTAAAATGGTACGGGGTTCGTATTCAAGTTTGAACAGTCTCATCCTAAGAAACCAAACCTCGGCATCTCAGAAGAAAACCAAAGGAACGCTCTCCCTGGATAGCCACACGCAGACTGGAGGATACTGGTGCAGACAGCGTAATGGCCATCTGCACCGGTTTCCCCAGCAGTCCAGTGTGGGCTACAAACCCATAACGGCTGCGAAAGTTATCATCAGGAAAAACCATAAACACCCCCCACCGGGCCGACAAACCATTATAGATTATATATATACACACTGAAAAGGAAACCTAGGTAACCACTAACCGTCGAGACAGGAGCTAACAAATGACGACAGAAACAGTTTGACCATTTGAACGAAAAGTTAAAATGGGCACAAGGGCCTACCTGGAAATGTGTTGCACGACTAGTGGAGAAGAAACCACAAACCTCCATGGTGGAGCCACCTAGGCACAAAGGTACTGACAGCAAGTGCGTTGGTCTGCTCGAGCGATAACGACAGCACGAGGAAATTCATAAAATAAGAATAAAAAACAATAAACCCCAACCCCAAAATATATATGCCCCGGTCAACAAAATAATCGGTGGGAAAAGTAAGATCATCGAGCGGAAAACAATCTATGGGGTTGGCGATCCTATCATTAGCACCTCCGCAACAGCAAATGAGGAAACAACCAAGACAACCGCAACGACATCGGCAGAGAAACAAATCAAAATTCACATCGGAGCTTGCAAGATTAAGGCTTCGGATCAATAGATGGTTGGAGAGCCGCAATGGTGGAAACCAAAAAAGAAATCGAGTCCCATAGACCAATCAAAATCAGAGGTAAAATAAACATGACTTTGGGAGAAAAAATCTCGACCAAGTGGAAAACAAAATCAAACTAAATCAGAAAGATAGTGCCTTCTAGAGCTGCAACGACGAAAGTTGAAAAAACTAAGGACTCGCGAATCAAAACGGCGGGATCGGAAAAGGTTAATAATATCATCGAGGAACTTCACAAAACATCATCCGCAATGATGGAAACCATCGAGACAACATGTTCCGACGATATTATTAAAAATCCACCGATTTATGAAAAACACATCGGAGACCGAAAACCTTTGGATTGGTCTTGATGTCTGGTTCTTTTTTGCAACGGCGGGTGCACAGATAGCTAGACTCCCGACTCAATAGTCAAAAATACTTCCGATGGCAAGGAAAACTCAATTAAAACTGTAAAGCATCGCTGGCATCAAAGTAAACTTTGCGAAAACATCAAGCAAAACGAATTAAAGGAGGGTCCCAATTTTTTTTTGAATTTAGGGAAAATGTTGCAGCTGCAACAATTGGCGACTATTCGGTGAACCCCAGATTTCTGAATCAAATTCTTCTGAGTAAAAAACTGTTTAATCATTTAGCTCATAAGTTGAATTCTTCTAGATGCTTGTATTCCTACGATGGCAAACACATGCATTTGAATAATTGAGGACAGTCCATTCTTTGGAAATGGGAACAGCCAAAATATTTGAAAGTCTGAATAACTCTTTTGAGGCTTAGTAGGTGAGTTTTATTTGACCTCTGTATTTGGGTAGCTTCTAGCTTGGACACCACAGGATCGCAACATATGGTAAACAGAACTATTCATTTGTTCCTCATTCCCATGCCAATTGCACTTTTGTGCCCTTTCAAACTTTTGTTCTTTTGAGTCCTCCATCTTCCTTTCTTTCTGAATTTTATTCAGGCTCTTATATCCATAGTTTCCTTTTGTGTGAGATATGTATTTAATTTTCAACTCACGGACAGAGAAGAACTTTTGGCAGATTATTTTTACGTTTTTGATACTTCGTTCTGATATGTATTGCTTCTTTTAGGATTTTTGACTCTTAATAGCCTTTAGGCTTTTAAAATCATGGCATGGGATCATTTATATATAATAAGTCGTTTACCTTGCTTCCTTTCTATGGGTCTTTTGCTATCACTCCCTAGGACATTTTAGATGTGAAATGGATGGAGCCTTGAAATAGTATTCCAGACCTCTTAATTTTGAGTTATTTTTAGGGGTTAAGCAGGACTTCAATGAGTGCATAGCCATTTAGGAAAATTACTTACTAGAAGAATTTTATCATTTCAAAATAAAATTCACAATCTTATCCCAAAGATTTCAGTTAATCAAGAACTCTGATGCTTTCCATGCAACCAAAAGTTTGCCTCTTTTATTCAAACAAACCAAAATAACCAAAAATAAAAGCGGTAAATTGAAGTAAAACTGCATCAAATTATTTATGTACAAGGTCATCAAATAAAAAGAAAAATAAAATTCAAGAACCAACCACTACCTGATTAGTTATGTGCCCACCCCTCAAAATATATCAACCGATGATTCAAGGGGCTAGTCTTGATTACAGACATGAGATACCTAACCATGGTATAATTTTGCTATTTTTGAAACCGAAACTATGTCTACCGATTTACAATCAATCTCATCAGCCTGTGAACTTTGAAGAAGACCAGGCTGAGTGTCAGTCATATTGCTGGCTTCATCTAATGCATGATATCTTAGTTTTTAGATAATTCCCCAAAACAGAATTTGTAGATTCATTTCCTTCTTCCAACTTAGTGATAGTATGTTTCATGTAAGGTTCCCTTAAAATTTTGATCCGGTTTGGGATCCCTTTATGAGGCAACCATAAATGTGACCAATCTGAAGCAAAATACCCCTTTAACCTCGTAGACCAGTCTCGATTCAGAATAAGTCCATACCCATCCGGTATGTCAGCCACCACAATATCAATAAATTGACATATCTTGTTATTTGCAGATAAATGAATGAGAACATTCTCCATTTCTCCCACTACTTTGACATTAGTTTTGTCTAATTGAGTAACATCCCAAGTAGTAGGTTTTGGCTTCCCATTAATTTTTTTACAAACTGCAAGTGGCATAACATTCACTGATGATCTAGAATCTACCAAACAATTATGCACCTTATGGTTCAGCATTTCCAGAGTCAAAAGGAAAGGTGGGGTTCTAGCTTTCCCTTCCTCAATTGATTCAACATCTTCCTCCATAGGTTGTTTTTCGGTGGGTATCTCTTCCTTTGGTTCTTCAGGAATTTTAGTATTTTCTTTATTAACACCTACTTGTTCTTCCATAGGCTTAGCAGGCTTGTTGATTTGCTCTGGATCTTGGCTGATAATGGTAATTTCGGGTACTTTGTCCTCAACATTGTTCTTTGGCTGTTTCCTGACATTCTCTTGCAACCTCTTAATCTTTCAGATTATTGAATTGTCTTTATTTACCAAATTCATGTCTTTTGTTGTCCTTGGTATATTCTCCGGTTTAAGAGTACTTTTTTCTGTATCAAACAGCGAGACACAATCCCATAAAAACATGGTATCATTTTCTTGTTTTTCTATGGTATTATTACCTTTTTCTTCCTCATCACTGTCCTCATTCAACTTAGAATCCAAGAGCTGATTCATTACCAATGTCATTGAATTTAACCATTGAGGACAATTCTTTTCAGAATGGGGCTGTTGGTGAAAAGTGCAAAAATTATCCATCCCTACCTCTGTCAGATTCATTGATGCTGAACCGTGCGGAGGTGTCTTGAATTGGTTGTTATCTTCCCTTTTTTTGTAGTGAGGCTTATAAGATTTATGAGCTTCTTTTTCCTTATCCAAATCTATTATTATGTTGGAAAGATTTTGCATCATCTTTAACATCCCCTCAAAATCATGTGATTGCTCCTCTTTAGGTTTGGACAGCAATAAGGCTCTTTTCCCGAAAGTTTTTTCTCTAGATTGCTCGGGATAATCTTCTATACTTTCCTTTTCAGCCTCTACTCTTTCTACTTCTTCATAAGTCTCTGCTAACGTAGGATTAACCCGAGATTTTGTGAACATATCCAAATACAGAAATAAAGCTGAGGTATAATACACAATCAGAACTTTATCAGAAGGCTTATCAGTTGCAGAGTATTTCTTGAGGTAAGTAGAAAATCTTTGAGTGAAATTGTGTACCTTTTCTTTCCTTTCTTTTTTTAAAGCGCCCAAACCTTTCATTAGTGTTGCATGCATCTTTTGGGCTGCATACTTACTTCTAAAAATCCTTTCAAAGGTATCCCAGTCTAGGATAGAGTTTGCAGGCAAACCAAAGTACCACGATGTTGCTGCTCCTTTAAGGGTGTGTGGAAACAGTCTACAAACAACATCCTCATGTTCCCTGGCCCTTAATCCTTCTATTTCCAGATAGAAACTTTGCAAATGGTCATCTGCTACAACCTTCTCATTAGGATCAAACTTAGGCAGCAACTTCTCAAAAGCTTGAGGTAAGTCATGCAATGGAGGTTTTAGGTTCAAGGGTGATCTGGCTTTCCAAGCCAGTGGTGGATTTGGTGGGTTAGGTGGTTGATTTGCATTTACACCAGCCATGAGTCTGGGTGGAGAGTGAGGAGGTGAAGGAATAGGAGTCCGCATAGGAGAATAGTAAGATGTACTTGGGCCTATTTGATTCAAATGCTGAACAACCTCCTGTAATGCTACTTCTACTAACTCTTCCAAATATCCAACTAACACTGAATCTTCCAAGATGGGGCGGTATTTCTTATTATATTCTCTACAGGGTAAGTCAGGGATAATGGGTAATCCTCCAATACTCTTGACATAAGCCCGTGTGTGTCTTCTCAGATCATTTACCACTTGGTTGTCCACAGAAAACAAATGTTCTCTATTCTCTTCAGTATTTGGATCAGGAAATAAACTGCTTTCAAAACTATCACTGGTGGAGTTATTTCGAGGCAATGGATTTCTTAGGATATCCATGCACTGGTGGCCCTCCTTCTAGCACTAGAAACTATTGAGTCCTGGAAATTTGTAGGCAACGTTCCCAACTAGCCCGTGACTGTTTGGTGTAGGGAATCTGTCTGGTTTGCGGTCTAGCTATCGTAGGTCAAGTAACAAAAATAAAAGGTTTTACCAGTTGCAGCCCAGTCCATCGTGTATATTTTTGTGTTTTTTAGTTTTAAGTATGACATGCAAGTGCCTATCTGAAATGCAGATTGATTAAGAATAAAAGGAGTGGTCACAATGTGATGCGTAGGTTCTTACCTCTCGTCTTAGACTCTCTTGCATTTGAATCATACACAACAAGAAATTAAAACTAACTACCTAACCTATCCCTAGGGAGCAATATTATCATTTATTAATGAGTACTGTATTTTGTGCATGCATTAGGAAAAATCACAGATAGCTGATACTTCTTTCAAAACACATGAACATTTAAAGATATTTGAACAACCAGATATCCAATTGTTTATGAACAACATTCATTACTCATAGTGGAAATTTTCATAAAATAAACTAGAGATCATTCATACAAGAACATAGGTTCAAAGAGTTAGAACAATCTCATAGTTAATGGACAAAAGCTGAAAACGAAATAGTTCCTCTTCAACAAATCCATAGCACAACATTTGAACATTCCACCAAGCTTTTTCCAATAGGCAAACTGTAATTATCTATTGCAAAAGGAAATAGTTCTTCTTACAATATGTCTTCACCAATCTAACTGGGAAAAAGTCCCATCTCTAATCTAAATCTTCTATATTTATGCAAAAAGAACAAAACTATTGGGCTGCCCACAAATGACTCTTGGGCTCCCCCAACGCTTAACCTCCCATGCTTTGCTTTCATTAAGAGCTTATAGAATTTACAATATATTACAATAAACAAATAAAAGGCTTATGAGGAGGGCCCCGCTTGACTATTCAAAAAATTCTTCCACGCTAAAGCCTCTGAGCCAATTCTTTTGAACTCGGAAGGTTCTAAGAAATGAATATTTATTTCAAATTTAGCAGCATGATTCCTTATTACTTCTATTCTGGCTGAGCTCAGGTGAAGTTGGTTTTCTAGCAACTGCACGCTAACCACGGCATGAGCTACTTCATTCCTCAGGGTCTGCTCGTCATTGGCTTTGATGTGCTGGATCCTTTGTCCATCCTCGTGATATCTTCTTTGCAACATTTCCAAAAACAGGCTGTGCTCTGGAAAGGTATCCATTCTCTACTCAGCTTCAACCTGACAATGATTATATGTTATTAAGAGTCTCCTGAAGAACTCTGCACAAGCCCCCTTTGTCTTCTTGACATCCTTCTTGAATTATTCGGATGTGCTTATGGAAAACTCCAGTAAATCGTAGTCTTGCCTCAGGGCTTGTTGATCTTCTGATGGTAGATCTACAGGGGTTTCTTCATTTGCTTCCAATCTCTCCATCCTTCCTATCAGGACTTCTAAGATGTCCTGTGATCTGTCTACAAAATATGAAGAGGTTTCCAAAATCTCTTCTAACTGATTGTCTACCTGCAAGATATTTCACCTTTATTCTTCTATGGCTACTTGCAGCTGGTGCATCTTGCTCCTTTGTGCCAGAACGTGCTCCTTGAAAGGCTGAAGAATGACCTGATGTTCTTTGGCCTCTGTAGAGCTGTTGTTAATGAGGTAATCTGTTCTTTAAGCTCTCCAGTCTGCCCTTGAGATTTCCTTTTAGATTCCTCCAAGATAGCTTTTTGTAGCTCTAAATCCCTTATCGTTCCTAGCAGTTGCTCCTTTTCATTCCTCAACCCTTGACATTCCTGCTGCATTTTCTCCAAATTTCCTTGGGCAGCCTCCAGAGATTTCTTCTCTACTTGGAGGAACTGGAGCTCAGCTTTTGAATACTTTATTTCATGTTGTATGTCTTCAAACTTTATTTTTAGTCTATTAGTTTCCTCTCTCTCTCTCTTCTGAAGGTATCTTTTAGCTAGGCAGTAGACTTCTTTGACTGTTGACGATCAGTCATTATTCGATCTACATTGTCCTCAAAAGCATGGATCAATGCAGCCCCATCTCTGATGGTGAATATAGGGTCCTTGTTTGTCCCATATACTACGGTTGTATCATTTAGAAATCTCTTCTCTTTTCTTCGTCCTCACCTTTGAGCCAGCTTTCAGCTTCCTGTGCTAGACTCCTAGCATCTTCATTTCTTTTTCTAGCTTCTTCCTCCTCAGCCTTTTCCTACTCATCTTGTCCTTTCCCGCCTTTGGTGGTGATTTTATTTTTAAATCTTCTTCTTAAGGCCGTTATATTTTGTGCACTACAGAAAATGGATTCCTCTCTATCCCAGTGGCTTGTGTATTCAAAATGTACATTTGCTTCCTTGCAGTGCTCGGCCACTTTATTCTGGGAATCATTCCTGTGGAAATTCTTTTCTCCAAAATGGAATTTCCCCAATTCCTCCACATATTCATCAGTTTTCTTTACTCTTGTGAACTTATAGCTTCCCAACCTAAATGGTAAAGGAGGGTAAGCCGCTTTCTTATGCTCGAATAAAAAACTCCCTATACCATCTAAGAAAACCTGTCTAACTGCCTCCTTATGCACTACATAGTCAGTGGCATACTTTCGCAGTAGTGAGGGTGCTCTGGAGGATCCATGCGTTCTGAAGTACAATCCATCCTCTGTTAAGTAGTAGTCTGCATATTCTTCAATCACCTGCAATGCTTCCTCCGACATACAGTTACACTCCTTTAAGAAGATCAATGTATATAGTGGCATGATGAAGTGCTCACACACTTCTCTATAGTGACTGTGGTACTTGTGTGCCCACAGTGGCTTGTAAGCTGCGTATACTGGTGTTCTCTCTCGATCCCAGATACAAATCAGATTTTGGGAAGGGTTGGTTGCATAGTATGCAATCAATCGGTATAGAGCTCATATAGAACTCAGATCTCTTCTGGGAAACCCCTCCTAATGCTGATGCAATGCAGGCCGAGAGGCTGTTGGACACAATGTTTGCCCAGTTGAACACTGTCCCTTGATAGGCACCCACTCCAACTTGAATCTTTTACCATGGGCCCTCCTGAAAATCCTATTCAGCATCAGAGCAATGAACCTGTAAGGGGTTCTCATAGTGGCAGTATCATATTCCTCGATTGGCCTAGTTCTAAAGTTTTTTCCAGGCACCAACATTCTCTTCAGTGTCTCGAATAGGTCCATCTTAATTTCCTTCAGCCAGTCTTCAGTCAAGTACACTTGTGCTTCTAGTAACTGGTAGGCCAGTGATACATACCCAGGGCTATAAGTAGCATTAACCCTGTTTATCAACATTTGCCAAAATCATGGTGGTTACATCTGCCCTGGGTAGAATCCACCTAATCACCTCTGAGCATGGAAAAAGCTCAGGTCTGGTAGCCACTCTCATCAGGGAAAATCTTTCTATGTTTGCATATATTGTTTCCTCCTCAACACCGATGTCAAGTACCTCCCGGTGTGTTATTAGTCTATAAAATTCCACCCATTTATATTCGGGTTCCACACCCACTATGCATTTGGTATCTTCATAAATATATTCAACTTTGGTGATGATTTCAACCTCGAGTTTCTCCTCTACTATGGGAGCATTCTTCTTTTGTCATTTAGATATCTCGAATTCTGCAGAATTTCCCTGTCATACAACGAAATTGCTTTTAGGTTCTGTTGGGCCATTCCTAGATGACATTTAAAAATTGTGACAAAATGTATGAGCATTTTACCTTGTCTATGCTAAAAATGATTTCCACTATGAAAATAAAACAAAAAATACTCAAGAACCAACTGTTCCCGCATAAAAACAATCTTCCCAAAAGGATAAAACCAGCTCACGACCATTATTTGCAGAATCAACTTAAAATAACAATCTCAAAACCCCCTCTCGACGCTATGAACTAAATCGCTCCATGGAAAATAAGGTGCCTAATCCCAAGCGAAGGATACTGCATGTGATAGTGCATTTGACTGATTGTAAGCTCAGATAAAACACAAGAGGAAGTTGCTTGCTGCAAAACACTTGCATCACGGTTCGACTAGATAATGCATTTTGACCCTAAAATGGTCTGGGGTTTGTATTCAAGTTTGAACAGTCTCATCCTAAGAAAGCAAACCTCGTCATCTCAGAAGAAAACCAAAGGAACGCTCTCCCCGGATGACCACACGCAGACTAGAGGATACTGGTGCAAACAGCGTAATGGCCATTTGCACCGGTTTCCCCAGCAGTCGAGTTCGGGCTGCAAATCCATAACAGCTATGAAAGTTATCATCAGGAAAAGCCACAAACACCCCCCATCAATCCAACAGACCATTATAGATTATATATATACACGCTGAAAAGGAAACCTAGGTAACCGCTAACTGTCGAGACAGGAGCTAACAAATGACGACAGAAACAATTTGACCATTCAAACGGAAAGGTAAAACATGCATAAGGGCCTACCTGGCAATGTGCTGCACAACTGGTGGAGAAGAAACTGCAAACCTTCATGGTGGAACCACCTAGGCATGAAGGTACCGACAGCAAGTGCGTTGGTCTGCTTGAGCGATAACGACAGCACAAGTAAATTGACAAAATAAGAATAAAAAACAATAAACCCCAACCCCACTATATATACGCCCCGGTCAACAAAATAATCGACGGGAAAAGTAAGATCATCGGGCAGCAAACAATCTATGGGATCGGTGATCCTATCATTAGCACCTACGTAATGACGGATGACAAAACAACCATGAGAACCACAATGGCATCGGCAGAGAAACAAATCAAAACTCACATCGGAGCTCGCAAGATTAAGGCTTCAGATCAATAGATGGTTGGAGAGCCGCAACGGTGGAAACCAAAAAAGAAATTGAGTCCCATAGACCAATCAAAATCGGAGGTAAAATAAACATGACTTGGGGAGAAAAAATCTCGACTAAGCAGAAAACAAAATCAAACTAAATTGGAAAGATAGTGCCTTCCAGAGCCGCAACGGTGAAAGTTGAAAAAACTAAGGACTTGCGAATCAAAACGGCGAGATTAGAAAAGGTTAACAATATCGTTGGGGAACTTCACAAAACATCATCCGCAACGGCGGAAACCGTTGAGACAACATGTTCCGATGATATTATTAAAAAGCTGTCGATTTATGAAAAACACATCGAAGACCGAAAACCTTTGGATCGGTCTTGATGTCCAGTTCTTTTCCACAATGGCAGGAGCACAGATAACTAGACTCCCGACTCAATAGTCAAAAATACTTCCAACGGCAAGGAAAACTCAATTCAAACTGTAAAACATCGCTGGCATCAAAGTAAACTTTGTGAAAACATCAAGCAAAACCAAAAGCTAAGCAAAATGAATTAAAGGAGGGTCCCAAATTGTTTTTGAATTTTGGGAAAATGCTGCAGCTGCAACAACTTGCTTTTCAGATCATTACAAAAGTAGTGGGAAAGAAATTCTTTTGAATGGTACTAGATGAAGGAGATTCGACCTCAGTGTTATCTCTAACTTGTTGGAAAGCTCTTAGCTCTCCCGAGCTTGTCACATCACCTACGACCCTCAAAGACTTTGATGGATGGGGTTTCCAACCCCATGGTCTCATATCAACCCTCGTGGTCGAGCTAGGGGACAAAATAGTTTCCATCCAAGTAGAAGTGGTAGATGCCCCTTTATATTACAACTTCCTTCTAGGAAGGAATTGGTTCTATTCCATGACCGTTGTTGCTTCAACAGTATTTCGAATGGTCCAATTCCCACATCTAGGGAGAATTGTTACGATTGATCAACTTGATTTATGTACGTCGGATGTTACTACCTCCACGGCTAATAACATCCCCGTTTTAGGTTAGTCCCCTCCTCCTTACCATTCGATTGGGGTAGGCATGCTGAAGGATTCATCCCTTATGGGGATTTTCCCATCTACTCCTCCTAGAACGGATACCGCAATAGTACATATGATCAACTCATTTGATTATGAAGATGTAGTCTGCAGACTGTTCCCGCATACCCTTAAAGGAGCTGTAGCATCATGGTACTTCGGGTTGCCTACAAACTCTATCCCTGATTGGGATACCTTTGAAAGGATCTTTAGGAATAAATATGCGACTCAGAAGACTCATGCAGCTCTGATGAAAGGACTATGCGCCTTGAAGAAAGAGAGAAAGGAAAAGGTGCACAGTTTCACACAAAGGTTTGCAGCATATCTCAAGAATTTTTCTAAAGCAGATAAACCTTCGGACAAGGTCCTGATTGAATATTATACTTCAGCTTTAGGCCCTGAGTTGGCCATGTTTTCCAAAATAAGGGCCAAGCCTACTTTGGCAGAAACCTATGCAGAGGCAGAAGTAGTGGAGGTTGAAAGAGAAAGTATCGAAGATTATCCAGAATAGTCAGGAGAGAAAGGTGCGGGAAGGAAAGCCTTATTGTTTACTAAGCCTAAGGAAGAGAAATAGCTAGATTTTGAAAATATGGCAAAAATGATGCAGAAGCTTTCCAACAAAATCATAGATTTGGAGAAAGAGAAGGAAACACAAAAGTTCTATAAGCCCTATTACAAGAAAAGAGAGGATAACAATTAGTCTCAACCTCCTCCTCACAATGCTGCATCGATGAATCTAACAGAGGTAGGAATGGAAAATTTTTGCACTTTCCACCAACAACCACACTCCGAAAGGAATTGTCCTCAATGGATAAACTCAATGACGTTGGTTATGAACCAACTGTTGGATTTTAAGTTAACAGAAGATGGAGAAGAAGAAAGAAAAGAAAATACTACTTCAACGAAGGAACAAGAAGAGGAAACCATGGTTTTGTGGAATTTTTTTTTGTTATTTGATGCAGAAGAAGAAAAGAATCAGGGATACAAGGACGTCATGGAAACCAATGTGACAACAAGGATATAAGGACCAATTAAAGAAAACAGTCTCATTCTCCCAAAGATCAAAAGGCTGCAATTTTTTTTTAAGAAATTTCAAAATAATTCCCCAGTTGATAAAATTCCTGAATTCACAATTACCAGCCAGGATCCTAGGCAGACTGATACGTTCGCCAAGCTCACTGAAGAGAAAATGAATGTTGATAAGCTAGATTCTACTAAATTGTAGATGGATTATGACATCGTGGAAGATATTAAGAAGGAGAGGGCAAACGTTTCACAATTTGAAATGTGTAAAGTGCCGCAGCAAAAAGAAAGACTATTGAAAGCACTTGAAGCATTGGACGAGAAGCTTCCCACTGTCAATCAACCTCAGGAAGAAGAAGAAATCGAAGAAACCAACATTGGAGGTTGGACGAGAAGCTTCCCACTGTCAATCAACCTCAGGAAGAAGAAGAAATCAAAGAAACCAACATTGGAGGTAAGTATAAGAGAAAACAACCACCTTTCCTCCTCACTTTTGAACTTTTCAATCACAACATACATAATTGTCTGGTAGACTCAGGGGTGTCTGTTAATGTCATGCCAATATCAGTTTGTAAAAATATAAATGGGCAGCCTAGGCCATCCACGTGGAGGGTTGTTCAATTGGACAGGACGGATGTAAAGGTAATTGGTGAGATGGAGGATATCCTAGTCCGCTTGGCATCAAATGATAAAGTGTGCCAATTCATTAATATTGTGGTGGCTGATATACCAGACGCGTATGGTCTTGTTCTGAGCAGAGATTGGTCGGCCAAACTAAATGGATATTTTGCTTCTGATTGGTCACATCTGTGGCTGCCGTATAAAGGAAGTCCGAACCAAATTAAGATTTTGAGGGAGCCTCACATGAAATACAACGTTACTCAACTCGAGGAGAAGAATGAACCAGTGGATGCTGTGTTGGGAAATTATTTTATTGAGTTGGAACCAGGAAATTACCAAGCACAAGAAGCCAGCAACACATTAGACACCCAGCCTGATCTCCTTCGATTTTCACAGGCTGATGAAATCGACTGTAACATAGTAAAATTAGCGGCAGGAATAGATTCTCATGCAGTAGTTAGCGATTTTTGGAATTTGTTTTTTGATGGCTCTAAGATGTTAGAAGGGTCAGGGGCCAGTCGTGTCCTGATCGACCCCAAGAATAATAAACATTTTCTTTCCTGTAGATTAGAGTTTGAATGTACGAATAATACGGCTGAGTATGAAGCATTGGTGCAAGGTTTGAGGAAAGCAATCGAATTAAAGGTAAGTAATCTCAATGTTTTTGGAGATTCTAAAATAATTGTTAAACAGATCCGGAACCAAATACATTGCATGTCCCCTCACCTGAAAGCTTATTAAAATGAGGTATGGGATTTGCTCAAATGTTTTAAGGCATTTAATATTGTTTCAATTCCCAGAATTAAAAATGTAGCAGCTGATTTGTTGGCCACATCCGCTGCTAGACTTGTGCCTACTAATAATCGATGCTCCGTTGAATTACTTTTCAGGCCCTCGGTCCCTGATATGATCACCAACTTGCGAGTGTTTGACGATGATCAACAGATAATAGAATGCTTAACAAATGACGAGGTATTTAAAGGGGCGATTATAGATGATGAAGAACATCAGGCCGAGATGAAATATGATAATTTCATCCCAAGAGGAGTCAGAACCTTAGAAAGAATGTTCGATCTCAATGAAAAGTTCAAAAGACCAGCAAACGTGAAGACTCACAGCTCAACACTAAAGTTCGAACTGATAAATTTAGGGACTGAGACGAATCCCAAATACGTGAATCTCGGCAAATGTTGTTCACTAGCAGAAAGAGATAAATTTGTCAGTCTGTTCAAACACTATAAAGATGTTTTCACCTGGACATACAAAGATTTGAAAACATATGACACCAGCATCATCAAGCATGTTATTCCCATTAGAGTTGGCGTCAAAATGTATCAGCAGCCTTTAAGAAAAATGCATCCAAAATTGGAATCACTGATTCAGAGTGAAGTTAAGAAATTATTGGATGCCAGAATTATTTTTAAGGCTAGACACTCATAATGGGTCTCGAATATGGTACCGGTAAGGAAAAAATCTGGAGAGATCAGGCTATGCATGGATTTCAGAAATTTAAACCGTGCTTTAAACAAAGATAACTATCCTGTCCCACCCATGGAGCAACTACTACAAATGGTATCAGGGTCTGAACTATTTTCTTTACTAGACGGATTCTTGGGCTACAATCAAGTGTTAGTAGCTGAAGAAGACAGGTTGAAGACAACATTCAGGACCAAATGGGGAACTTTTGCGTACAGAAGAATTCCCTTCGGGCTTATAAACGTTGGAGCCACATTCCAGAAAGCTATGGACATAGCTTTCCATGGTTTGATTGGACGTATTGTGGTGATATACCTCGATGATATTACAATATTCTCAAAAAGGAGAGGAGAACACACATTCCATGTAAGGCAGATTTTTGAACACTGTCAGAAATATGGCATCTCACTCAATCCCAAAAAATGTGTGTTTTCTGTCACAGAGGGTAAGTTACTTGGTCACATAGTTTCAAAAAAGGGAATTTCTATTGATCCGGAAAGGATCAAGGCCATTGAACAGATTCCCTTGCCCCATAATAAGAAAGGGATGCAATCATTTATGGGAACAATTAACTTCGTGCGAAGATTTGTGCCTGATTTCGCTCAGATTGTCAAGCCTCTGCAGCAAATGGTGAAGAAAAATGCACAATTCAAATGGACTGAGATTGAAAAGAATTCCTTCAGCAAAATCAAGACTGCTGTTGCACACGCACCATCCCTAAAAAGCCCAGATTTCGACAAAGACTTTATTCTGTATACCTTTGCATTCGATGATTCACTAGCAGCTGTGCTTACCCAAAAGGAAGATGGGGGGATGAATTCCCAATATCTTTCATGAGAACTGGTCTACAAGGGGCCGAATTAAATTACCCAGCCATTGATAAACAAGCTTACGCAGTATTCAAAGCAGTGAAACAATTCAGGCCTTATATATTAAAAAATCGAACCAAGGTGATCGTACCATACCCAGCTGTAAGGTCCCTTTTTGTACAGAAGGAGTTAGGAGAAAGAAGGGGAAATTGGGTAACAGCTCTTCAAGAGTACGACCTCGAATTTAAGACATCTTCTATAGTTAAAGGGTAGGGATTGTGCAAACTGATGATGAAAAATGGGAACAATAACGAACATGCCTGGGAAGACGAGGCCGAACTACATTTGATGGATGTATGCCCTTTGTTCACAACTCTCGATTCTTGGTATAGGGACCTCATGCATTACCTTCAGGCAGGACTGTTGCCAGAACATTGGAATTCTAAGCAAAGAAGAGTGATGCGTCTTAAATCAGCTGCCTATCAAATTGTTGAAGGAATATTATTTAGAAAAAATTATGACGGAGTTCTTCTTAGATGCTTAGAGAAAGAAGATGCGAAGAAAGTAATGATAGATTTGCATGACAGGCCTGCTGGGGGACATTATTCAAGAGATACTACAGCTCACAAATTCCTCAGATCCGGTTACTATTGGCCTACGCTCTTCAAAGATGCACACGCACATTTCAGGAAGTGCGATATTTGCCAAAGGTGTAATGGGAGGCAACCTAAAGCAATAGCACCCCTAAAGCCTGTGATGATCACTGAGACGTTCGAGCAATGGGGGTTGGATATTATTGGAGAAATAAAACCGAATTCCTCCCTACAAAACAAGTACATTTTGACTGCAACTGATTATTTCACTCGCTGGGTCGAAGCTGTCCCGCTGCACAAGATAAATGAAGACGCGGTCATCAGTTTCCTACAAGATCATATCATGACCAGGTTTGGAGTTCCTGTTTCGTTAGTCTTTGATAACGCTAAATACTTTTCATCAATTAAATTAACTTCTTTTGCTCACGATAAAGGAATAAAATTGCATTATTTTGCTAATTACTATCCACAAGGAAATGGCCTGGCTGAATCCTCTAACAAAAATCTGATTAGAATTTTAAAAAAGACTGTAATAGAGAACCAGAGGAGTTGGCACTCAGCGCTACCAAATGCCCTTTGGGCTGATAGAGTCACCCTTAAGTCTTCGATAGGAGTGTCTCCATATACCCTTGTTTACGGTAAAGAATCCATTCTTCCTCCCAATATCATGCTACCTTCTTCCATGATAGCTCAAGAGTCTAGAGGATCAGATGATGAAGTTTTGCAAATAAGGATCTATAATCTCCTGAAAGCGGAAGAAGCTCGATCTAAAGCCAGAGAGTGTTTTAAGCAACGGCAAGAGGTGATAAAGAGATGGTTCGACAAACATAAGGCAGGAACAAAAGATTTTGAGGTAGGAGATTTGGTTCTCAAATGGGATCACCCCCATGATGAGAAAGGAAAGCATACTAAATTCCAGCAGTTGTGGGTAGGCCCTTTTCAGATTGCAGCAAAGCTTGGCCCTTCTACTTATAAGTTGCAAGATCTCCAGGGGTGGGAAGAGAACTTACCAGTGAATGGTTTGGTTCTTAAGCCTTATTTTTCCTGAGTTTTGTTTGAGTTCTGCTGTCTTGTATATAAATAATTTGGTTTGGTCGTCTTTTTGAGTCTTTGAGTCATGAAGTTTAGTTTTGTTTTAGTTTAAATTTTCTGTTTGATTTTAATAAAAAGAAGCAAGCTTTGGTTGCATGGAGAGCATTACAATTCTGGACTGACTAAAATCCTTGATTATAAGATTGTGTATTATGGTTTTATCTGATGGAATTTCTTCTAGTTTAGCAGTTTTCCTGAATGGCTATGAACGCATTGAAATCCTGCTTAATCCCTGTAAAGTAACTCAAGATTAAAGGGTCTAGAATACTATTTCGAGGTTCCATCCCTCTCACACTTAAAAAAAAATGTCCTAGGGGGTGACAGCAAAAGACCCATGGAAAGGAAGCAGGGTAAATAGTATATTATATATAAATGATCCCATGCCAAGAATTGAAAGCCAAAAGGCTTAAAAGAGTCAAAACTCCTAAGGAAGCAATGTATATCAAAACAAAGTACTAAATCATATGAGTATAAAATTTCCAAAAGTTCCTCTCCGTCCATGAGCTAAAAATTAAATACATATCTCACACAAAAGGACACTATGGATAGAAGAGCCTGAATAGAAATTCAGAAAGAAAGGCATGAGGAAGACTCAAAGGACAAAAGTCCAAAAGCACAAAAAAGTGCAAAATGGCATGGGAATGAGGAACAAATGGATATTTATGTTTACCAGATGTTATGATCATGTGGTGTCCAAGCTGGAAGCTACCCAAAGATAGAGGTAAAAATGAAACTCACACTCCTAGCCTCGAAAGAGTTATCTTGACTTTGAAATCTTGGTTTCCATTTTCCTAAATTGGACTACCCTCAATGTTTAAAAGTACATATATTACCTTTGGGAAATCCATATATCTAGAATAATTCAACATGATGGTTTTATTATCAAACAGTCTGTTACTCAAGGAATAAATTGTCCAGAGGTCTAGGTTCACCAGGTAGTCGGCAATTGTTGCGGCCGCAACTGTTTTCCCCAAATTTCTGAAATTTTGGTCCCCTCCTCATGATTTAGAGTTGTTTTTAATCGTTTGGATCCGTGAATCCTTGGTCATGCTCTAGTTTTGGGTGATTTCTGAAAATTGACTCTTGGCCTGTTTCAAAAGTTGTCTTTGTTTGAGATTTTGGTGGGTCGTAGATGTGAGCTTGGTTTGCTAGTCGTGGATGAATAAGATTTTTCTCCTTGAAGAAACCGCTATTTTGAAGGTGAAACAGGCTCATGACCAATGTTAAATTTTAAGAGTTGTCCGAAACACTTAATATTTTTTATATAGATCGGGCGTCAAATTTTTGTTTGATCGGAGGCCATTGTCCTTTCGTCTTCCGCCATTGCAGCTCCCAAAGCAGTTAAGCACTCGAAGTGTAAATTGATCTGACCGCTGATGTGAGTCTACCTTTAGTCGCGGGTCCGTAGTATTTTCTCTTCCACCGTTGTGGCTGTGCAAAGCTTTCAGCTTTCGATGTCAATGTCCTTCCGATTCCCGATTGGGAATTTTCCCGCCCTCCAGTCGCATGTTCGTAACGTCTTTCTCTTCTGCCGTTGCAGCTCGGGAAGGGCTTTTAGCTTCCGATGCCAGCACTCTGAGCGTCCGATGAGTTCTCGTTTTCTGTCGTGGGTCTTTTCCTTCGAACCCATAGGTAGACGAAGTAGTGGTGCCGGCGTTTGTTAAGCCTTGTGGCAATAACACTGTACATGGCCTCTCTTAATGCTTTACCGTTTTAGTTGATATAATTTGAATGCAATCTTGATGAATGATGTACGTCATTTGATTGCAGGTGGTTTCCGAAGATTGGTCAAACTACGGCGGCGCAAGGGAGATGGGTGGTTCGGTGAAGGTAGAGCCGAAACCAGCAGGATCGCAAGGAGGACAAGTGGAGTAGAAGACAAAAGCAGTAGATACAAAGGCCCAGACCTAAAAAAACGATCAATTAACCAATGGTTCATGAGTGCATACAAAAAAGATAGAGGGATATGAAGCGTTTGGGAAACTGAAAGGTCGCACGCTTGTGGGTAGCCCAGGCGGTCAACTTTTTTAGCTTAAATATGTGAAAGTTAGAACTAACAGGGGGTTTTTCCTACTTAATGCTTGTAAGAGGAACTATTTCGTTTTACAACCAGAGACTACAAATTTTTCCTGTTGGAGGAAGTGCTTTGTGGAATATGTCAATGTGATTAAATGAGCAATGTTGAATCTGAACTATTTCGTTTTCAGCTGTGTTTCATTAGCTGTAAGAGCGTTCTAATTTCTTGAACCTATGTTCTTGTCTGAATGTTCTTCAGTGCCTTTTATGATGTCTTTTTCCACTATGAGTAATGGTAGTTTTAACTATTGATGAGCTATCTTATCATATATACTTTTATTCATGTTTATATGTTTGGTTATAAGAACAGCTATCTGTGATTTGCCATAACACATGAACAAGGGTGTATTACTCATGAATTAATACCTAGCTCTCTAGAGATAGTTTAGTTAGTATTTATTTTCTTGCATGATTTGGATGATTGTGAGTGCTAAGACGAGAGGTAAGAACCTGCGCATCACATTGTGACTACTCTTTGCATATTTATCACCTTGCATTGTTAATTAGGTATGTGCATATCATACTTTAAGTCAAGAAATACAAAACATACACGGTGGACTGGGCCGTAACCGGTAAAACCTTTTGTTTTTGTTACTTGACCTACGGTAGCCGGACCGCAAACCGGACGGATTCCCTATACCAAACAGTCACGGGTTAGTTGGGAACATTGACTAGGGAGAATCCCTTGCTGTTGTTGCCTGCAATTTTCTAGGCCTCAACACCCATCCATGATATGTCCAACAAGGGGAGTGTCTATTAAAAAAATTGTGGGATTACAATCTACGATACGTCCATAGAGGGGAGCATGGATCTGGATGCCTAGGAAAACCTTAGTATGGAAGAGGAGCATTCAGAATTTTCACGTGATCATTCAGAGTCATATCATGCAGAGCTGCACAAGGGTATCAGTAATGAAGACATTGAGAAGCAGTTTTGTGAAAATTCAGATGTGATGCAATTAGTGGAATATCAGTCTCAAAAATCTTTTTCACATATAGAGGTTCCTTATGATTTGGAGCTACTTGGGGCTTGTGCAATGAGTTATCATTTGATAAGCCCCAGTGATCAGTATGATGATGTAGTCAGTATGCCTCATCATTCTAATTGGTATATGAGTCCTATCCAGTCATGGATAGAAGCATCCTGCATGAGTGCATACAAGTTGGGGAAGAATTTTTATGACATTATTAATGCCTATGATCTCCCATCCATCCCGCCCATTCTGAATCATCATGCAGGTTTGCATTTTCTGAATAAGGTATCCTTACTTTGGCTGGTAACCAAAGACAAGGAATTTTTTTTTATGTTAATAAAATTCTTAGGTGGTTACATTGGATTTTTTATTACACCTAACCTTTTTATATCATGCTTAGAGTAGGAAAATAAGCGCCTAAAAGAGAGCACTTACTTTCTGCATTTATGTTTTGTACTTAGCTATAATAAAACATTTTTTTCATTAGTTAATTACATTTATTTTGTTTAAATAAATCAGCTTAATGGTTCATTTGGTTTTTATATAAAGCTTGTGCTACTGAGGTTTTCTTATCAAGTTGAGATGTTTTTACAGGGTATATAAACCATATATTCTAGTGTTCTCGTATCCTCTTCTTGCTTTAAAGACCAGATCGAGCACACGTCTCATAGTTGGAGCCAGAATGTTACCACCTAAGTTGTACTTAATGGTTTTTTATCAAGTGAGCTTGGTGAACCGGACAAGGATAACTTGTTTAGACTTCAGAAGACCTTCAGTCTTGCTTCTGGGAAACTTTGTTGTACTATATCACATGTTAATACCACCTTGGGAGAGTTGTAATAAATGTTCTAGCATGATAGTGTCTGTAAAAGACTTGGTCTCTTAGACTTTATTTGTCAATTTGAACAGCCCAGGGTGTTTTTTCCCTTGGTTATTATTGGTTGTTGAATAAATGACTGATAATTTCTGAGTTTTTCACTCAATACCTCAAAAGTTGGGGTGGTCGGCTTGGCATTTAGGCCTATTGAGATTATTACAGTCTATGAGTCAATGTATAAAGATGATAGGAATTATGGTTGAGTCATATGAACATGTCTAAGTTCCCCTAGGTTTTTTCATTTTTTAAATTTTTTAATTTTGTCAGGGTTTTTTATTAAAATTTAATTTTTCTAAAACTTAGGCTATTTTTTAATAGTTTAATTGGGAAAATTGGTTTTGTAATAAAAGTGGGCTCTGAAGTCAAATTCAGTCATGTAGGTGCTCATTTTCAAGATAAGAGCACCCAGTAAACCTATAGACCCACTATTTTCGGGTTTTGAGTGATTTTCCATCACTAAGGTCAGAAAGCCCTAAAAAATCAATTATTGATTATTTTAATTAATAAATTGATGAATAATGGATCAAATCCAAAATCCTAGATCAGTGGATTCTCAACCGATTTGATTGAAATCATTCTCATCGGCACCAGATTGACTGGATCTGACAAATCCTTGATTGAAGGAGGTGATATGGATAGATCCAGAGTTGAACTTTAGCCTCCTTTATGGGGAATTGTGCCCTCTCTCTCTCCTCCACATGCGTGGGCTCTTTTGGAAGCTCTATGGTTGATGTGTGAGTTAGCAGGTTGATGTGTCAGCTCAATAAAGCCCATGATTGACAAGTAGACTCAGTGGAAGCTTAGTTCAACTTCAAATCAGGCATTGATGGACTCTCCTTCAGTTGTAGTGGTTTATCTCCTTAGGATCCCCCCTGGGATGGATCTCCTATTTTTTGTATAAATAAAGCTCAGACCACCTCTTCCAAGCTAGTTAGAATTGGGATTGAGGTGATGTTTCTATTGTACTATTGTTATTGTTCATTTGAAATAAAGAGAAGCTTTGGAGGCAAGACAATGTCATGTCATTGTATGTGTGGATGAGCATTACCATGTTTTACTAAAGTAACCTGTATCTATGTTCATAATTTGTTGATTGTTTGTGGATTCATTGCTAAGATTGATAATAAACTTATTATAATATTGATAGGAAAGGAGATTTTCAATAAGTTTATTGGACATCTCTTTCCTTTGATGCATGTTTAGATATCTAGATTTTGCATGTTTCATAAGTTTATATGCATGTTATTCTGAATCTCTGTGTATGTATTAACTAGATCTCACAAGTATTTTGGCGAGTCTTTGGATTCAGTTGCAGGTTCCTAGCTTGAAGAGGATGCTGATATAGTTTTCTTCTTCACTCTCTCCAAAACCATTCAAATTCATAGTCCCTCGACATTCCACTTGAAAGCTCCACGGTTGATCTTCAAGGCTACCAGCACTCTTCCTCTCTCTTCCTCCTTATAAAAATCCAAATCTTAAATGGTTACTTTGGTTACAAGCTTTGTTATAATTTAGATATGTCATATTAAAGTAAAAATTACATAGATATACTATTTCAAAGCTCATTTTCTAGATCTCATTTTTGAAAAGTATCATTAAGCATTCTAGATCTAGCTTAGGGAAATCGTCCATTTTGCATGGCAATTTAAAGAGAATCCGTAGGTTGCATGCTCTAGATTTCATTTTATGTTTAAAAAATATTAAATCTATCAATCAGTGCATATTTAATTGGCTTCACAAATATCAATCCAATATCCCAAGGAAATATTGCTTTCCTTGGTTCCTTTTTCACCGGTTTAGCTAGTTTTAAGTTAGTTTTTTTTAGTTAAAGTAGGCTAACCCAAAGGTACTATTAAAGTTATTTTGGGAATATTTCATTCTAACATGCTCAATTTATTTTATCAGGCATAACATAAATAAGAGAAGCTTCTGTTCGAAAGTGGCCTCGGGATTGTTCAAATCCCCCCAGGGGTCTCCCCTTTGACTAAAATCTTAAAATTTTGGAAAGTTGTAAGATCTTGGTTTCATCACAAATAAGGACCAAGAGGGTTCTGATATTTCAGTTTGATTTTATTGTAACCAATAATAATAAAATGAAATCTTTTTTAGTAGGCTCTTTCGAGCCCGCTCCCCATCCCCCCAGGGGGGATCTCCGTCCGTTTCATTTTTTTTTGCATTTTTCCCTTTTTTCTGTTCTAGTTTAGTATTGACATGTAGGATTGTATACTTTGATAATATTTTGCATTATTCCATATTTTCAATTCAAAAGTAATCATACTACTTACCCCACAACTTGCCGATTGACCCACAAGGGGAAAGAGATGCGTGGTAGGACTAATTAGAAAACTGGTGTTGTGTATCCCTGATTCCTTTTCTCATTTATTGTTTGATAATCATAATAAAATCAACCCCTCCTTGATTCCGTGATTTAGGTCCACATGGACCGAAAGAGGTTCCTGGAGGGTTTTCTTTTTAATAACAACACCTCTTTTAAATTTTACTAAAAATAACGAAGACTCCATTGTGTATGCTCTGTACTTGGCTACGGTTCGTTCGATCAGTCAAGCTGCATCAAAAGCACTTGAGTGACTAGATCAATTATTATTCACCTCCCAAATTGACAAACCATCAAGCGAAAATCCAACACCTCAAACGAAATGTAAACGGTGGCAAAATACCCAAAGGAGTGGGAACAATTGGAAAGTGACCTCGAGGCGTCGATCTCTGTCACACCCTAATGGGTGTGCTATGAAAAATAGTCTTTGAGACTCCATTCCATCTCACAAACCACCTTGCGGGTAGCCATGAAAGTTCACTTTTGGACATACTCCAAGTACCCCTCGGGTATATCTGGAGTCCCCTTTTTCGCCTAATTTAATTCATTCACATTCCACATTAATTTAAAATCTACCAAGAGACATTTGAAAAAATTTATTTCAAGCGCATGAAAGCACATTATTTTCTCTATTGACTCCATTTAAGGCACTGGTGATTTATTTGATCATTTCTTTTGATTATATATATATATTGAGTGTCATTACTATGCTTATCTGCTTTAAATCTTGCATCTTGTTATCTTTTGTTTCCACTAGTTAATTTCAAACAACACCTAAACAACTTAATCAATATAACACCATCACACTAATTAATTAGCCTTAGTAATTTAATAGGGTCTACCCCCCTTGGCTTCGTTAGGAGTTAGCCTGAACGGAGGAGTCAAGAACAAGGTGACAACCTTGACTCGAGACTTTCCCCCAAGGACACACTGACTGGCTTGAAGATTTATACCACGTAAAACAGGTGTGTGAAAGGCAGCAATAGAAGTCAGTGCTGAAGGCCATGCGGTTGATGGTACAAATCACTCGGGCCCCCGAACTGAAGGATCTCCAGTAGCGCGTTACCCGTGCCCAAGAGCACCAGCAAAAGCGATGTGAGCAGATTGATGAATTCCAATATCTTGGCGGCCAATTGGCCATTAAAGCTATCGCCACAATTCAGGCTGTTCAGGAGAGTCAAAAAATGGTCGACAACAAGGCTACTGAGGAGCACCTGATCCAGTAAACGGTGAGTAATTGTCAAAATAGAGTTGCTAAAGTGCAGGTCCAAGTTCGGGACGTCGCCCAACAATTTGCCGATTTTAAGGATAATATTGTTGCATACACCTTGTCAACTTGACATGGCTTGAGGAAAATCCAAAAAAATATGTTGGGGGCCTGTTGGCAAGGGGTTGGGGCGAGTGACTTGTGCAGCATCGCGGCAGCTGCGCAAGTTCACGTGGCCCTGCACAAGGGCCGTTTAGCGCAATGAGCAGAGAAGTAACCACTTTTTGAATATTTTTATGTATATGTGGGCCCAATTTTGTTGTAATAGGTAAGTAGAGGTTAGAAATTAGTTAATAGTGGACCCTTGCAGTGAAGGTGTAATCCTATTTATAGATCCATTTTTTTAACGATAAACAGACATGGTTTTGGTATCGCAACTGGCGCACTCTGTTCTAGGGATTGCTCTGTCTTCACAACGATTTTGTCTGGGTTACTTTTGATGCACTCTCCAGTTTTGGAGAAGGATGGTGTAATGTGGCATGGTTGCGTAAGATTGATATAAGATGTGTTGAGTATGGTTCAATATTTACCTATTCTCTATTGTTTGTTATGATGCGGCAGTACTAATTTTTGTTATAATGATGTAATGCGACTTATGTAGATCTCTTATGATGCTATGATTCTGCTTCTGATACAATGATGTGACTTAGTTTCTCCTTGCTCTGATTATGCGATCTGTTAAATCTCTGTGACTATTGAATGTGGTATGGTGTTTCATGATTAATGATGTGATAATATAGGGTGATCGCATAATTCATGGTTCCCCCTAGTCAAATCCCCATTTCCTCCTTCCCTACTGTCAGAAACTCGGATCTGATAGCTCTCCCCTGAACGCATCGAGTGAGACCTCATCCGCTTCATAGATGTTGCTAGGTAGGGTAAAACCTGTTTGGGGTGGTGCTCAGGGAGATCACGCTGTAGGACGTCGACAGAACTGAAACCCTTGTTGATCTAGATGGAGATCAGTGGCCACCCACCTATTCCACTGGTTCAAAACAATTGTCCATTGTGGTAGTTTCCTAGTTATTTTTCTGCAATTTTTCGAGTCCTAAACTTTTGGGGCCATTTTGAGGCCCTAAACGACATTTTTTGGAGATTCAGGGCCAAATGGCTACTATCAGCATTCATTTGGCCAACCCAAAGTTGTAAATATTAGATAGACCTTTCCAACGAGCTATCGAATGCCCAAATCAGAGATCGTATGCAAAAGTTATGACCCCGAGAAGTTGACTGTTCAACTTACCACCTTGGGGCCACAAAATTTATGACGGTTCATCTTATAGGGTTACATTTTAGGACTTTTGGGGTTCTCACCTCATTCTTATTATAAATAGGCCCCTTTGGCCTCATTTTGTATTCATCTTGGCACGAATGAGCATAGCAGCCACATCTCTTCTCAGAGATAGCTACCACCATTCTAGCAATTGTATTACAGTCTGTTCTATTTCCGCCATTTAATAGAATATGTGTTTACTGTATCTTTGTTATCTTTGCAAAATGTCTATTATTATGATTATGTATATGTTCTTTCATTTCGTTCACACATAAATCTGGATCAGTGGTATCAGAGCAATCTTCTCTTTGATTTTTTCTCGGTGCATGTCCCCGACGAGGTCTGAGTATAGAGAGTTTGGTCTCGAACTAGTTTCACTTGATCATTCTCGCCATCGCAAACGACCTCCCATGGCGGAAGAAAAGAGAGACGATGGAGCAGGAGATCCTATCAAGTCACTGCTCGAGGAAGCCCTCGAGCGACAGAGGAATGAGATGATGGATAGTTTCACCCAAATCCTTCAGCGAATGCCGGTAGTGGCAAGTGCATCTTCAACGAGCAGCCAATTCAGGGATGCAACTCCCTTCAAGGTACAAGTTAACTTTGAGATTCCTTTATTTGAAGGCAATATTGATGCAAATGCCCTAGATAATTGGTTGAACGTTCTAGAAGGGTATTTCTCTGTCCACAATTTTTCCGACAGAGAAAAGATCACCTTTGCACTCTTTAAGGAAGTCCCCCATGTCCAAAATTGGTGGGGTACTTATTGTGAGCAAAACTCATCAGACGATTCTGGAATGTTTGAAACAAATCCCACTAAGGCCTCTTTCATAGATGCCGTTAGGGAACAGTATTAACCTGTGGGAAACTATGATGACCAGTACACAAAATGGACCATTCTGTGTCAAGAAAGGGACCAAACGGTGTCGGAGTACACCAATAACTTTCATACCTTGCGTACAAAGCTAGGTATCAAAGAATCCAAGTGGCACCTAATCCTGAAATATCATAGTGGTCTACATTGGTACATCCGTACTGAGATGGACTTCCTCGACATCTCTTCACTTGGATCCGTCTATCGGTATGCTGTCAAAATCGAGGAGAAATTTTGACAAAAGAATAAGCGAGACTCTGGACCTGTGAATCCACTGCAGAAGCAAGGCAAGGGAAACCCTGGCCCACAGAACACAGCAAAAGAAAGCGACAACTAGTCCTCACCATAAGCAAAGAAGGAAGATCGAAAGACAAAGAAGGAAACTAGTAAGTGGTGCTAATTTCATAAAATCCCTTAGCACAACACTGATGAATGTCGCTCAAAGTAGTCATTAGTGGCCGAGATCAAATATTCAGAATTAGATCCTGATTTTGATTCTGAACCCAATGCCACAGCTGCACACAATGGGAGGCAGATCATTGATGCAGACCCCACTGCCACTATTGCTACCGCACAGATTCAACTAGACGATCCTGAAGAGTCAGAGGCAGAGGAGCGCCTATTCAACTCGCAGATGTGGGTGAAGGGGATGCCTCTACATTTTGTTGTTGACAACGACAGCCAAAAGAACCTGATCTCAGCAGAAGTCATCAAGAGATTGGAGCTTCCAACAACACCACACCCGCAACCTTACACCATCGGTTGGCTAAGCCAAGGATGAGGTATCCGCATTACTCAACAATGCCTCCTGCCATATGGAATCAAGCCTTTCAAGGATGAGGTACTGTGTGATGTGGCCCCACTTGAAGTATGTGATGTTCTTTTAGGACAACCATATATGTGGAAGCGTCATGCTGTGTATGAGTCACGGCCTCGCGGTGTCATTGTCACTTTGGGAGGAAAACTCTAGCAGATCCCAGAGACAGTTGCACCTACTACAGTCTCATAGGGTGGGAAGATAAGCTCCCACACCAGAAAATTATTCCTCTTCACAATTGCGTCTAAAGGAGAACATAAGATCACAGAGGCCTCCACACCCTCTGCACAGGGTGTCTCTGCTTATCAGACACAAGAAGAAGACAGAGCCATTGTTTCCTCATCTATCCGAGTACCTCTACGATGGAAGGCCATGCATTCAAGGTGCTCATCCAGAAACAAATCATCCATACAACAATTACAGCCTTCTCAAGATGTCAAAGAAAGGAAGCCTCTTCACTTCAGCAAATGTCGCACCAGGAGATCAACTCAGCACACAGTTGGAGATATGATATGGGATTCGACGCAATGGAGACCATTTCTTCCTAAGGAGGGAGGATTGATCCAAATGGATATCGGTGGCCACCCACCTATTCCACTGGCTCAAAACAATTGTCCATTGTGGCAGTTTCCTAGTTATTTTTCTGCAATTTTTCGAGTCCTAAACTTTTGGGGACATTTTGAGGCCCTAAACAACATTTTTTGGAAATTCGGGGCCAAATGGTTGCCATCAACATGAATTTATTTGACCAAAATTTTTAAATCTTAGATATACGTTTCCAACAAGCTATCGAACGTCCAAATCGGAGATCGTATGCAAAAGCTATGACCCCAGGAAGTTGACTGTTCAACTTACCACCTTGGGGCCGCAAACTTTATGACGGTTCATCTTCTAGGGTTAAGTTTTGGTACTTTTGGGGTTCTCACCTCATTCTTATTATAAATAGGGCCCTTTGGCCTCATTTTGTATTCATCTTGGCACGAATGAGCATAGCAGCCACATCTCTTCTCAGAGATAGATACCACCATTCTAGCAATTGTATTACAGTCTGTTCTATTTCCGCCATTTAATAGAATATGTGTTTACTGTATCTTTGTTATCTTTGCAAAATTTCTATTATTATGATTCTGTATATGTTCTTTCATTTCGTTCACACATAAATCCGGATC
>LPNX010858674.1:49945-93896 GCA_001517045.1 Pseudotsuga menziesii
ATTCTGGGTGACCAGAATATGGAGCTTGATGGATTTCATCCATAACAACTTTCCTCAAATCACCTACATTCGGAATATAAATTCTTCCTTTATAAGTAAGAAGTCCATCTTCTTCCAATTTATATCCCCCATACGTCTTCTCAAGACTTTGCTGTTTCAATTTGTCTTCTACCTGCTCATACAATTCATCTCCAACAACATGATTAGCAATCTGCTACCTCAAATCTAATTGGCAAATACTAAGAGACGCAACATGCATTTCCTGTACTTTCCTGCTGAGTGCATCAACTACCTCATTCTCTTTTCCTTTTTTGTGCTTGATTTCAAAATCAAACTCGCATAGAAATTCCAGCCATCTCGCTTGCCTAGCATTCAGAGTAGGCTGATCAAACAAATACTTCAGGCCACAATGGTCTGTCCTGAGCTCAAATCTTCTACCCATCAAGTAATGTCTCCACATCTTGAGAGCATGTACTATGGCTGCAAGCTCAAGATCATGAGTGGCATAGTTCTTCTCATTCTCCTTTAGCTTTCTTGACTCGTAACATATCACGTGGTTGTCCTGCATAAGGAATCCTCCAAGCCCTTGTCCGCATGCATCGGTACATACCACAAAATCTTTCTCTAGATCTGTAACCTTCAATACTGGTGCATTGGTGAGATGATTCTTCAACCACTGGAAGCTTTCTTCGCTTTTCAAAGTCCATTCAAAATTTACTCCCTTATTTTGCAAAGAAGTGATGGCATGTGCAACCTTGAAATATACCTCAATGAATCTCCTATAGTATCCTGCAAGTCCCATAAAAGATCTCACATCCGTCACGTTTCTTGGAGTAGGCCAATTCATAATGGCTTCGATCTTCTCAGGGTCTACTGATATGCCCTCTTTTGAGATAATGTGACCCAAATACTGAATTCTATCTCTATAGAAGTCACACTTGCTCAGTTTTTCATACAACTGATGTTCTCTGAGAACTTGCAATGTCAATCTCAAATTCCCTTCGTGTTCTTCCTCATTCTTTGAATAAACAAGAATGCCATCAAGGAAAACAAGAACAAAATTGTCCAAATACTTGTTGAAGACACTTTTCATGAGGCATATAAATGTAGTTGGTGCATTTGTGAGACCAAATGGTACCACTACAAACTCATAATGTCCATACCTTGTCCTGAAGGTTGTTTTATGAATGTATTCATCCTCGATTCTCACCTGATGGTAACCAAACCTCAAGTCAATCTTGGAAAATACCTTTGCTCCTCTTATTTGATCAAAGAGGTCATCAATCCTAGGAAAAGGATATTTATTTTTCACAGTAACTTTTTTCAACTGTCTATAATCAATACATAACATGAGTGTACCATCTTTCTTCTTCACAAATAGAACCGGTTCTCCCCAAGGAGACACACTCAGTCGGATACACTTCTTTTCCAACAACTCTTGCAGTTGCATCTTCAACTCTAGCATCTTTGGTGTACTCATCCTGTAGGGTGTCTTGGACACTGGTGCTACTCCTGGCACAAGTTCAATGGTGAAATAAATGTCCCTCTTTGGAGGAAGCCTTGGAATCTCATCAGGAAACACATCCTTGAATTCTTGTAGCACCTGATAGTCTTCCAACCTAGGAGTTTCATCTCCTGTTGGTTCCAGAATATGAGCTGCATACAACTGTAAACCTTTCCTACAGAACTTCTTCAACTGCATTGCTGAAACCTGTCTTACTGAAATTACCTTCGGAATACCTTTCACAACTACTGGGTTTCCTTCTTCATCCGTGCATTCAAAATTCTTGTTATAACAGTCAAGCTTCACTCTATGACATTTTAACCAATCCATTCCAATGAGAACATCATAGGAACCAAGAGGTAGAACATTTATATTGACATAAGTGATCAATACATTCATAACCAATGGACATTCCTCAACTAATTCACTGACCTTTCTTTTAGTCCCAGTGGCTAGTTGAACTAACCAATATTTTCTATGTTTGACCTTATTAAAAGCACACATCTCTGCTACTCTAGGAGTAATGTAACTGTGAGTAGAACCAGGGTCAATCAAAATATAAACAGATTGTTCAACAATCTTACCTGCAACTTCAACCACAGTTGACTGGTGATCTTCCTGGCAATCCTCCAGTGCTACATAAATTCTAGGGACTGCTCTTGCTAGCTGACCCACTATTTCTGCTTCTTGAATGTTATAAGTTGGCCTTGCACTTTCATTCTCAAGTGGACAATATCCGCGCAGGTGGGGCCCTTCACATTTCTGACATTTGAGTGGCCTTCTATCCTGTTGTGGATCCTTAGGCTTTTCTCCTAACACTCCAACTGGCTTACTCATAGGTTGGGATGGCTACTTCTGCTGGTTCCTGAATCTAGAAGGTTTGAAACCTTTCTTTCTCTGGTCAAACTTCTCATTCTTATTGTCCTTCCACGCCTTATGGTAATTAGGTTTACCTTTTCTTTGATCATAGCAATACTTAGCCTTCCTTATTGCTTCTTCAAGAGTCCTAGGTTCATAAAACTCAATTCTATCTTTGGAATACTAAGGCAATCCACTTGGAAGCTGTTGGACCTTCACTTGTTCATCTCTGATGTACCAGACATACCTTAGCAATTCCAAGAACTTATTTGCATATTCATCCATGGTCTGCTGTCCCAATCTCAGCTCATGGAACTCCTTAATATTATCATCATAATACCTGTCAGAGAGGTATTTCTACTTAAAATACTTCTTGAATTGTTTCCACTTTAGTTTCCTTTCACTGATCCTCTTTACTTGCTTGAAGTGTTCCCACCAAATGGATGCCCTTCCATTTAGATTGAATATGGCAACATTTCCTTCATGTTTCCTGAATAATATTGCACTTGAAAGTACTTCTTTATCCCAAGAAGCCAAGCTTTAGCCTCTTGTCCCATCTTTATCTCACCATCAAATGTAGGAGGTTTAGCTTTCTTAAATTCATCCTGAGAGTGATCCCTATGGTGTCTTCTTCTTTTCCTTTTATGAGAAGATGAACTTGTATCTCCACTGGATTCTTCAGAGTCAGATGATCTACTGGAAGTCCTTATCCTTCTCCTAGTGTTGTTCTTACTGCCTTCTGGTTTTGTTGTACCTCGTCCAGAGTCTATCTTTCTCTACAAATCTGTCAAACTCTGCAACATGGCATCATTCAGCTGATGCTGCTCTTCCTGGGATTTAATCAAGCTTATCATGGTGGCTACAACATCTGATGGGGTCTCTTGGAATCTCCTTCCATTAGACTTTATGTCATCATTTTCATTATGAACATTTCCCATGGCATCCCCTGCATGCTCATAAGAATTCTGAGCATCATATCCATCATGGGTGCTCATGACTGAACCACCTCTTGCTTTACCACACTGTTCTTTTTGGAGTACTACTCTTGGAATTTTTCTATAATTCTACAATGTGTTAGTAACAAACTATTAGATGCATATAATTAATATAAATAAAAACTACTTACCTTCCTCTTTTGGAAATTCATAAAACACAATCTTGCTTAAAACACAAAATTTTCCTCTCTTTCTTTTCATTCCTGTGACCGCTAATAATCTGCTGTAATCTGCTAAAAGACAGTTGAAAACTACTTGAAAAATTTACTGAGAAGTTCCTTTGAAAAACCCAAATCTCCTTGGGCCCAATCGGATCTCTTCCCAGCTATCTTTCCAACTCTTCAGTGGTCAAAGCACCTAGTTCATCGGCGGTCTGTTTTCTTATTTCTTCCGGCGTTTCAACGGCAAACCAACTAAACTTCTGATTTGCATTGGCGAGAAAATCAACTGTTGATCGGGTGCACAGTCCATTGAGCAGCCGCAACGGCAGAAAGTGTTCCTCCTATGGTTTCCATGGACATCCTTCGGTTATCGGGTCCACTATCCATCGGGTGGATAATGCTTTGGACTGCTGCAACAGTAGGTTCATGATCCTTTGATTCCATCCGATCGGCGGCCTGACCCTTAAATAATTTTCGATGACCTTATACTTTTCAAAAAATTTCTTCTAATCGGGTCTCTTCCCTGTATCAACGGGTTGTTCATTTATTTCTTCCACTATATTAGGTCCATAGTGGCCTACTGTCCTGAGTCTTATCGGTGATCCATTTGTTTAACTTTGTCCACCGTATCGGGTCCATGCTGCGTTGGAAGTCGAGGGCTCTACACATCGGACGGTTAGTCTTTCCAGCTTCCGCAATGGTAGCCCATGGTCTTTCTATGTCTTCCACAGCTCACGACTTTGTCGATGGTTGGAGCGGCTATTCTCTTATGGCATCGGCACTGGGATGCACTTGTCATCAGATGATTATTCCTTTATATGGCTGCAATGGCGGGTAGCAGAGTCACTATGGTCTCTGCGGGGAACTCGTCGACGGTCGGAGTAGTTGTTCATTGCGGCATTGGATGGATAGTTGACTAAGCAGCTGCAACTGCGGTTCACCTTCACTGAAACATTTCCGATCGATGATCCGATCCCCTAACATTTCCCGATGGTCGATGATCTCGTGCCTTAGAGAAAATTTTGAATTTTCTTCTTGCCTTGTCTTCCACCACATTGACTCTTCCATCTTCTATTCATCGGCGATGAAAATGACTGTTCTCCTCTTATTGGTGACTGAAACACAACCATCACGGCATCGATAAAAATAACCTGTATCCGTTGGAGGATTAGTGCACTAGGCTTCCACACCAGTGACGCTTTGAACCACTAATTCCTTTCGATGTTCATCAACGACCCGGACAACTAACATTTCCCGATGGTCGATGAAGTCAATAGATAGAAAAATTTCAGAAATTTCTTGTTCTTCTTTCGCCGCATCGGCCGTCCGATCATCTATCCATTGGGTGGATAGTGTCTTAGACTGCCACAATGGTGGGTGCGCAATCAGCTAAACGTTTCCAATGTAGTTCATCGGCAGTTCCCTCATCTAACCATCGGTGATGAAAACAACTATCTTCCGCCGATCACCGATGGTCGAACTTAGAAAAAAATTTCAAAATATTTCTCTTTACCTTCTTCCACCACTTCATCGGCTTGACCATCTCCTATCCATCACTGACCAAATCAACTGTTATCTTTTGATCATCGAACTGAAGCACATCGGCATCGATAGTCAGAAATTTTCCTTGTCGAAATACTAGTGTTCTAGGCTTCCGCAATAGAAGGCACACGAACCACTAACGTCTTCCGATGGCCGATGATTTTGTTACTTAGAAAAAGTTTCTAAATTTTCCTGCCACAATTTTCTGATCACTGCTGGGCAGAAGGAAACCTACCTCTGCTATCTGATATTTCATGGCCCATTTAGGCCCATGTTGCAACAAGAGTTATGATACCATACTGTAACGTCCCCAACCCTCCAACTGGGAAAGAGGACGCTAATACACTCCAACATACAAGCATCTAGCCCCACGAACATGAACATACATAGATATAATGCTGAAGCATGGTACTTATCTCATAAAACATATTACGAAGCATAATCATTCATATACACAATGGAAGAAAAACATATCAATCGACACTCATGCATATACAGATCAGCATTTAACATGTATATCATCATTCATCAATGGTAATACGATTACAGACACAAATCGGGTAAGAATACTTATCTTAATAAGAACTTGTTTTGCAACTAGCTATGTCGCTGCAATGTTCCACCCAACCATAGGACCACGTTCTCCTTAATCTCTCAGCAATGCTGCCACCCCTGAGCCGAGCATGATTCCTCAAGGAGTAAGGAACTAACAGACTCACACATAGCCAAGGATAACAACACCACAAGGGTACACAGTTCAGCCAAGCCAACACAGTTGGGTTTATCAGGCAAACAACAGATCAGCCAAGCCAACAAAGTTTGGTTTATCAGGCCATCCAGGAGCTGGGAAGGGATAAATGCTAAGCTGTTGAGCTCATTGAAGAGCTACAAACACCAACACCAGAGCCATCCTGGCTTCTAGAACACCCACACACACCCAAAACAAGGAAATCAGTCCCTTCTCTACAACGCAGTCCCTCAGACCCTGATCTCCCTTCCAGTGCTATTCATGGGTTATGGAGAAGGAAGCCAGCTTAGTAGCTTTGTCTGTGTGGTTCTCAACCCACCAGGTTTATCAAGCACCTCAAGCCCTCATTCACCACTCCAATGGAGTCCGAGGACAAAACCACTGCATGCAAGCAGCCAAACAGCTATTCAAGCTTTTACAGGGGAAAAACACAGTCCAGTAATCATGGTAAATAACCTCCCATGAGCAACCCTAAGCCCACAAAACACAATTCCTATTGCAGTCACTAGAAAACTGACACATACCAGAAAATGGGAAAAGAACAAATCCCAAACCATGCGTGATGGAAAAGACACAGCCAAAGCACAGAACTGTGAATGAAATCATGACCATGATGGAATAACAGAACATTACACAGTTTGAGAATGGTGGGAAAAGACACAAACTCCCTGCGTGAATCTGTGGATTAACCCAACCGCAGACTAACAATCCCATGAGAAAGGAAGAACTAGCCACAAGCTAGCAATCCGTCAGGCAGAGATGAACGAACATGTTTGTAGGCCAACAATTGGTGAGAAAGAGGAGAACCGAACCCTCAAATAATGAATCATGGTTCCTTTTAACTCTTCTTAGCATGGAGAAAATGAACAGCTCCCGATCGGGATAGTGGACAGGCCATCTACGATCCAAAAGGCACGTCGTGGAGAGAGTGCAAGTGTGGGGAGAATGGCAACATGGCGTAGTGGTATTTCTATCAGCGAATAGATGCTCCAACCAACAACAGAATAGTTAAGGATGGTGGTTGGATGAGACAAGGGAAGGTGAGTGAAGAGAGTGGTGACACATGGTTTCCCACCCCCCGCCCCATGGCTCAAGGTTCAGTATTTCCCTTCCTTATCCTTAGGAATCATGCCCCTTCTCAATTTGGCTGTAGTGAACATAGTTGGCTAGGTTCAATTAATTAATATGCACATGTACATGATGCCACAATTTAATATATATGCTGCATATCTTGATATACCATCGGTAACAGTCCAATCACTGAAACATAACACAACTGAATCGATGGTGGGGATTTTTCCTTCACCTCCACACTACAATTCATTACAATATATACATCACATACATTAATGCAAACAGGGTCAAAACTGCGCTGTTACAAGGAAGGATTTATCTCTCCTATGAAGTCCAAACCCCACTGCTAAAATGGGGCATTTACTACAATTGACTTTAATGGTAATGACAACAACTTTTGCTTACCAGCAAACTTATAACAAGGGATACATGCTCTTAACTACTGATATACATCCAAGAATAAAGAAGGCCAATAGTATCCAACTCTTAGAATTTTATAAGTTGTTTCCTTCCAATACTTATGTCCCCCACAAGCACCTTCATGTGATTGAGATATTACTTCTTCGAATTCTAGCTTATCCAAACATCTAAGTAAAATACCTCCTGGATCTTTCCAAAATAGTTGTCGTTCTATCAAACAATATTTAGTAGTTTTCAACTTTAATGACCTAGCAGCATTCGTTTCTAGATGTTCTGGACATTGTAAATACAAAATAAAATGTACAATATCTGCATACCATGTGGATTCTGCATAGTTGTCCATAATCTTTTCTTTCTCCTGCTCTGCTTGAAATTCTTCCTGTGCTAGTTGTTCTTCCACGAGATGTAGACCTAAAGCTTGGCAATTTGAATCAGCTGACAATTTAGCCAAACCTTATCCCTTTACTAGCTTTGTAGGTCTAATGTCCACATCACATTCCATTATTTTTGCAATCCACTTCCCTCTTTTTCCCTCGCTGTTAGGTTGAGTCAAAACATCCTTAATGGCAGCATTAGGAACATAAGCAATTACCTTGGAATGCAAAACATAAATTCTAAAAAACTTCAATGCTTTTACCAATGAGTAAGCTTGCTTCTCTAAAGTGTTGTATTTTAGCTCTGAGTCTCTAAGAGTCTTACTAAAAAATGCAAGTGGTTGTTCAAGACCATCCTTATTCTTCTGTAATAAAACAACTGCCAATGTATCCTCAGATGCAAAAGAAAAAGTTAAAAATTCCTTTGTAAAATCAGGACTTACTAATGCTGGTGCTTCCGTAAGAGCCATCTTAATCTTTTCAAATGGGTTTTTTGCTTCTACAGTCCACTTGACCTCCTGATCCTTCTTCAACATAGTTGTAATCTGTTTGATGGTTTCAACAAAATTTGGTATGAACGAACGCAGAAAATTAATTTTACCAATAAAAGATTGTACATCCTTCTTGCTCCTGTGTAAACTTATTTTTAGAGTTACTTTCACCCTTTTTTGGATCAATCCTTATGCCATTAGTTGAAACTAAATGACCCAATAACTTACCTTCTTGTACAGCAAAATGTGATTTTTTTGGATTGAGAGACAAACCATAGTTTCTACATTTCAGGAAAGTTTGTTTTAGGTGTTCATCATCAGATTGTGAGAAGACTGTAATATCATCTAAATTGATTACTAAAAACTTATCCCTTTCTCCCACAAAAGTCTATGTCCATAGCCCTTTGAAAAGTAGCTCCAGCATTCATTAATCCAAAAGGCATTTTGTCGTACATGAAAGTACCCCAAGGCGTAGTAAAAGCTGTCTTTTCTCTGTCATCGGGGTGCATTGCAATTTGATTATACCCTGAAAAACCATCTACCATTGAAATTCTTTGTGCACCAACCACCTTCTGCAATATTTGTTCAATCTTTGGAAAAGGATAATTGTCTTTTAATGAAGATCTATTCAAATTTCAAAAATCAACACACAGTCTAATTTCACCCTTCTTTTTTCTGACAGCTACTAAATTGGCAACCCATGAAGAATACCATAGGGGAACAATAATCTTAGCATCTAATAATTTTTTCGCTTCCTTCTCTATAATAGGAAACAAAGCTGGATTTATCCTCCTTAATTTATGTCTGAAAGGTTTAACATTTGGTTTCAAAGGAACTTTAAGCTATATAATACCAGTATCATATGTTTTCAAATCCTCGTATGAACAAGCAAAAACATCAACATAAACTTGATGTACCTGTTTCTTTGTTCTGTTGTGAGTTCCTTTGAGATCTTCACCATTCTGGGATGTTCCTTAGTACCAATATTGCAATCCATCACATTTTCTTCTGAAGATTGCATAACTAGTTTTAAAGGAGTATCATCATTCAAAAAAAATTCTCCAAAGGTACCAAACCCTTAGGAATGAAATTACCTTTCAGCTCTATGATTTTGTGACCTGCAATCTCATTTTTTGCAACACCTTCAAAATCTTCAATTTCATCTTCTTGTTCTTGATCAATTAAGGAATTGGAAAACTCACCTGTTAGCTCTAAAAACCTTTTTATCTCAATATAATCTTCAAAAACTCTCCATTGCTTTATATTATCAAGCACAGAAGGTCTGTACCTAACTTCAATAGGATACTTCAACTGTGTTGTTTTGGGAATCCTGAAATGTGTGGCTGCTAGGGAAAGAGAATCAATAGTTTGGTTATGATCCCTAGGAATATAAGTGATATTAAAAGCCACAAAGTAATTTTCTATCATATCCCATACTTCATTGCGGTACACTTTTAGAAAATCTTGTTTTACTTGATAGTTGTTCCTTACTTGCTGAACAACCAACTCGGAGTCGCCATACACGAAAATCTGCTGAATACCTAAATCTTTTGCAGATTTCAAACCTATAACAAAGCTTCATATTCTACAGTATTATTGGTGGTAATAAATTCCAATTTATACATTAACCTTACTGCTTTACCACCAGGAGATATTAGAAGAACCCTAGCTCCAACACCTTCTTTGGATGATGACCTATTGAAATACATTTTCCAAAGTTCAGCTTCTTATTCCCTAGTGTATTTGACTGATTTTTCTTTTTCAACTTGTAATAAGCCAATAACATCATTATCATCACTAAAATGAAACATACAAGTACCCAAATCTTTTTCAACAGCATACAATGGATGATTTGTAGGATTTTTGTCATCAGTCACAATATAAGCAAACTGTAATTCTCTATACAACCTTCTATTTTCACCTCCAAAGACATGAATGGTTGCATATGTTAATTCCATCTGTAGAGTTCCACCAACCATCTTGTCCCAATATCTAGAGAGGAGAAATCCAAACTTAGGTGTAATGTCTGCTACTACTACATCCATAATCACACTCTTCATTGGTAGCTGAGCTAAAGTAACCACCATATTGTTTATCACTCCTAAACATTTTACAACTCATGAATCAAAAGCATACAATTCATGATAAGGTTTTGTTATGCTCAAACCTAAAGCCTCCATGACAACTTTTGGCATTAGGTTATGAGATGCTCCTAAATCCAAAAGGCAATTATGTATCATCTGCTCATGAATGGTTAGTGTGATGTAGAAAGGAGGAGATGCATTTGCCTCATTTTCAGTTTTTTTTTCCAAAGCTGACCCAATAAAATTTTTAGGATTTTCCTCTTGTAAATTCACTGTGTTAGAGGGAAGTTGACTGTTTGCTGAACCAATCATTTTCAAAACTGAATTTTTGTAAGAAGGATTCTTCATCAACTCAGTGAAAGGAATAGGGATCTTGATTTTGCATAATTCATTTTCAAGATTGAAATTCTGCATACTTTTATTCACCTCTTTAACTTCAATAATCTTCTTTTGTTTATCCTGATTCTATTTTTTCTCTAATACTAGATCAGACTGCTTTTTAGGAGGCAGAATTACCTTTTCCCTAGGATTTTGAATCACGTGTTTTGGTCCTGATATTAAATTTAGGGTTTTCTTTGGATCGGTCTGATATATATTAGTAGACATAGTAGTTACTTCAAGATTCAAATCATTTTCTGTTTCAAACACATCTACATCATAATATTCTAAGTTTAAAAAATCTTCTTCAGTCACAAAACTTTCAGTCAACTGTTCTCCAAAATAATTCATATCATGATATGGATTCTTAAAGAACTCTTCCTCTTCTATTTCTCCTTCATCAGCTACATTATTCTGAAGTGATGGTGGCACCTGTTGGTCCTCAGTTTCTCTCCTTTCTCATTGTATATCATTGTTTCTTATTTCTCTTGGAATGAAACGAGGTGCAAACTGTATCCTGAATTGATTTGGATTATTAGGGTTTCTGTCTCCATCTTGAACAAGTTTATTTGAATTTTTCTCTAATTCCAACTTGTTTAGTTTTGTTGTTAGGATTTTCACTAGCGTGGCATCTCATCAATTTTACCTTCTGCAGAGTGGGATGTTGAAACCCCTGGAGCTTCCTCTTTCTTCCTCTTCCTGTCATATATCTGTTGAGTTGAGTTTCCCTTCAGTCTATTAGAAGCTAATATATGCGACTCCACTTCTAATGCTGACTCCTGAATGTTAAGTAAAGTAACAAGTCTTCTTTCTCTCAAGAGTAGGGAAAATTCATGATCAAAAGCATTAGCATAAGTGAGTTTTGCAGAAGTTTTAGAAGGTTTTATCTCTGCAGGAATTCTGCTATACATCTTATTGAACCTCTTCGAAAAATCAGTTGTGGTTTTAGCTTTCTCTCTTCTAAGAGCTCCAAACTCAATAATGTAATATGTGTGATCCTTAGTATCACCCCATTGTCTCATGAAAATATCCTGAAGCTCTTCTATTATAGTAATAGAATTTGCAAGTAACCCCCTAAACCATTTTCTGACCTCTCCATCAAGACTCTGTACGAACATCCTCATCCACACATCCTTTGCCTCAATATTCTGATTATTTGCATAGCTGATAAATGCATCCCAATGCTCCTTAGTTGTGGTCTCACCTTGTTCATTAAACCTAGGTAAGTATTTTTGGTAATCTCCTCGAGGGAGAGCATTTAAGGGCTGAGGAAAAACTAGAGGTGCATATCCAGCTTCCACCATTCGATCCATCATATCCAATGGCTTATTTTGGCCTGCCATCTTTAAGTTGTCTGGTTTAGATGATTGAAAGACTTGACTAGAACTGGGATGAAAAGGAGTTTTACCAACTTTGAGGTGAAATAAAGGGATTTTTCCAGAATATAAAGTCTTTGCTTTCTTGAAAGATTGAGGATCAGTAAAAACCTAAAAATTACTAAGAGGGATTGTAGGCTTCAACCAAGATGAATCTTGTTCCTCTTCCTTAAGAATAGAAAAAGGTGATGATATGTCTAGTTGATCAGGGTTACATAGGGATAGAGATGACTGAGACCTTTTGATTTTCCTAGCTATTTTCAAAATCTGTTCTGGGTCTGGGACACCCAGTTGTAAAGGTGAACTAGGTCTACTTCTTGTCCGAATTCTTTTAGTAGCCACTGTGAAATATTTGGTGAAATCTAGTCTTATAAAATTTGCTGGTTTAATTCCACCTCTCAAAATTAGTTAAATGAAGAGTAACCCAGGGAAAGTAGGCTTTCAGCTTCGTCCCCAACAACGGCGCCAAATATGTTAGTGCCAGAAATTGTTCTCAGACTACAAAAGAACAAGCCAACACAATCTCATAAAACATAATAAAACAAGATAGGTTTTTTTAGGGTTTTGGTTGTACAGTTTGTAAACAAGGGGGTAAAAACTTCACAAGGCTAAAGAAAACACTAAACCATGCACAATTTAAGGACTAAGATGCATAACATATAAAACATAAACCAGATACAATAATCACAGCATTAAATTCCATCCACAGTTAACAAGCACTTCATGAATAATAACCTTAAACAAGAAATGAATATATCAACAGAGTGATTAGAAAAATCAGAAATGGAATCAACCAATAGAATAAAAAGGGCTTATAGTTGCATATATTTCATAATTCAGTCATCAAAAACACATAAGAGTTTTTACACTTAGCTCATAAACCACAGCTTGATAGCCTCCCCTTGCAACAAAAATTGAACCCTTGGTCATTTCCCAAACTTACATTTATCTTGTTTTTTCAAAAACAGTTATATAACTAAACAAACTACCTTTAGGTCATCTATCGAATTGTTCAATAAAACCATCATTATAAAAAAATGAAATAACTTTTCAAAACTAACTAATAACTGTTTTTCTTAAAGTACTTTTACAAGTCTTTTGTTGCCTCTGCTAAAAGAGCAATTCCTTCTAAATCCTGGGTCTTCCTTCTGCCTTTATGGTGATCTGATTCCAAATATTCAACTCTTTTTGTCAGCTCCTCATTTTGCTGTGTCATCTCTTGAATAGTTTGTTTCAGTTCTGTAAACAGGCTCTCTGTCTATCTCTTTCTTTTTAAAGCCTCTTTAGAAACTGAGATCAGTTCCTGATAATGACTATTTACCTCTTCCAAATCTTCTCTCAGTCTTCTATTTGCAGTCACTAATCCTTCATTGGTCTCATGAAGGTACTCAATCTGATATTTGTATTGCTTGATACTCCTCTGCAAATTTTCATTTTCAGAATCAATGCACCTTCCTTCTAATACTTGATGCATTCCTTATGGAATCCAAGGAATTTTCATCTTTCTGAAGATCTCTTCATCTTCTTCCATATGCTTTGTCAACGTCACAGGGGTTTCTGAATACTCATTGGCTTTAATATTGCATTGGATTGATTGCTCAACAACCTCTCCTTTCTCTAGACAAGAGCTCTTTAAATCATTTTTATGTTGGTCTAAAATCATCTTCTTTCGAACCTCCTTGAATATTTCTGACATCTTGGTTTCAGTGAAAACTGGTTTATTTTCTAAAATTATTTGCTTTTTACCCTTCATAACCTTTTTATTTTGATCTTCATTGTCTTCTAATACTTCGTAAGATGAAAAATCTTCAATTACTGTAATCTTCTTTTTATCTAATTTAGGGTTTAACAGCTTCTTCATATTTAATCTGAGTTTGTTCTTTGGCCTAGTCTTGAGCCTCCAAGCTATTCCAATTTCTCCTAACATTTTTACAACTTTCCCTTGATGTGTAATAGAATCTAGTTTGACAACTTTCATTTTCTTCCCTCGTGACATTGTCTCTTCTTTAGAATGTGTATGTATATCATGTTTGGTGTGAACCCTAGATTCATCAGATAACGACCTTTCCTCTTCTTCAGAGAATACTGTAATAGGAACTTATTCCTGCTCTTTCACATCTTCCTTTACACCTTGGTTCAATCCTTTAGGAAAAGCATCTTCCACAGGATCCATTTCCTTCACTTTTGACTTTGAAACTTTGTTTTCCTCAATATTGATTTGTTATTCAATTTCAAAGTTTTCCTTTTGTTAGTTCATAGATTTTCCTGTTTCACTATGTTCTTCATTCTTAACTGTGACTCTCCTTTTAAGCTTCTTGACCAAAATTTGACATTTATTCAATTGTCTCTTTTCTAGGAGAAATGAACAAAACCAAGTTTCAAAACATAAACAAATGCATTAAAAATGAAAAACAAAAACAGGCTCTACTAGGTAGTATCACCCATTGATCCATTTGAGGGACAAAGATACGTCGAGCCTGTCTATAATGAGGGGTAGGGTGACTATCTCGACCAGATCTACAATATTACAGCTATGCAAGAAGATTATACCAGTCCAATAGCAGATGGAAACTTGAGTTGGATATGCGCGAGTTCATGTACATCTGATTTAGGTGAGGCTTTAGAGAATTGGCAATGATGAGAAGGTGTGCAAGAGTTACAAGGTCTATACAATGGGTGGAAACTGAGTCAAGGGAGATACCCACCTATGATAGTTTTATATACACCTTGGAGATGACACTTAAGACCTGCTATACCTTTGAGAAGCTGCGACAAGGAACATAGGATTGAGATAAATCCGTTAAGGAGTTTACACATACATATAAAATTTCTTATGAGCACCCTAGAATGGACATTGCACTCCAGAAGGAAAAATGGGATATAGTTGATGAGATCCCTATCAAAGAGGTTAATTCACACCAATGCAGCATAACCAGTTACCAATATAGTCAAACCAGAAATCCAGATAATGATACGATCGATCTCAGCAGACCAAAATTAGAGGGCACACGAGAGGAAGGAAGAAATAGCATTTCAAGTACTCAGCTTCCCCAGCCCCTAAAAATAAAACAAGTGCATATTGGATCATCAAAGAACCCAAAATTCACCAATGTCCGAAACTATTCTCATGGTGAAGCAATTGCGAATATCGTATATCTCTTGCAGGAGTACCAGACCCTATTCCCTACCAACTTCTCAGAAAGGAGGGGAATGGTGGGATATTTAGAGGAGATGAAAATACCCTTGTGACTATAGACTAAGCCAATTCAGCAGTGACAAATGGCATGGCATGATCAATATCTCAGGGTTAATCCATCTAAAGAAGGAAGACTTGTCTTACAGTACGACAAAAAATGGCTCAAGAAACTGGACAAGGTGAAGACACAGTCGCTAGGGCCATATAGAATTGCGCACAATACTAAGGAGAGCACATAAAAATTCAAAAAATTAGATGGTACCCATGTCACGGGTATGGTGAATGGAAGTCGCCCTAAGCTAGGCTACGACATGTATAACAGCTTGGGTTTAAAAAAAAAGGAGAGGCCAAAAGACGTAACCTACTCCGTTGCAGGATTGCGACAGAACCACTGTAAATGCACGAACAAGGAGATGCACAAAAATCAAGTCATAATGTGAACTCAAGCAAGGTAAAGGAATCGCGGAAAGTGCGAGCAAAGGAAAAAGCCATTACTACACGGGACAAGAAAAGGAGTGGAAAAAGGATACAAAAATCGGGAATGACAGGCTAGCTAGCATTAATCAATGAATCTCTGACATGGATGCAGGAAGATATGACAAATGCATGACATTAACTCAACATAGTATGAGGAACAGGGTGGCATAATTTTTTATCCCATCGTCAATCCTTGCAATAACTACCACAACTAGTCTGACAAGTACAACCCGAAAAGCCAGTTACAGAAGTTAATGAAGAAAGCATCAGAAGAAGCAACCTGAGAAATTGATTAGACCTAGACCTCCCGTCAAATGATGATTGAAGGCCACTAAGGGATCTCTAAATATTTAGCTTCCCCATCAAGCAGTTTGTTACGCATAGTGAGAACTAGAGCCGAGCCATTTCTAAGCTCAACCCTGCCATCTGTGTTCAATTATGCCGATGTCAATGGTAATTAACATTCCCAATGAGAGTGAGGAATCAGAAGCAACTGCCATCTCTGGTTGCCCCATTAATGAGGAAGTAGAAATATAGTCAGTAGAGGTTCAGCAAACACAGAAACCACCACATATAGACTCAATGGAAAGAACACGAAAGCAGCAAAGTAGATGAGATGATCATGCTACCATTCCAACCCCTGAGTCACATGCTGTACTGAACCCGGTTCAGAGAATGCAAGTTGGTCCAAGGATGCTACAACAAGTAGCTCTAGTACCTGATAGAGAGCTGAGGCAGCCCAATGAGACATAGCTGGGAGAGGCATCTGCACAACCACCATTGAAGCAAAGGAAACACAAGGCTTCGACCGCTTCGGACGGGCGAGGAAAGGCACCTTCTGGCGAACAAGCAGAAGATATCAGGAATGAAGGCTTTCTACCACAGAGAGAGCCTGAGGTAGAGCAGGTTGATCCAAATTTCCTGCATTACGTTCGGCCAAGGAGGGCTGATGCAGGGGAACCAAATCTCCCAAAGAAGGCAGTGACTACTCTGGTAGTGCTGTGGATCCCTATCAGCATGACCTTGTTGCACGATATCCTGTCCGAGTTGGCTATGTTTAAGTTCCAAGACTTTGACACTCGACAATAGGAGGGGCTGTAGAAAAAAGACTGCATGGCCATGACCCAATCCCCTACAAGTGATTCCCAGGTGCTTAAGGAAAAGGATTGGGCCGAGGGACTTTCCCATGCAGGTATAACCAACATGTTGTTTATGCCTCACTTTGGCCATAACATACAAGTCAATACATACGTGAAGCAGTTACTGGTTTACTTCCATGGAGGATACTTATGGCTGGATCAGCCATATCTGGTTGATGCTGAGCTAATTGAAAGGATAACTAGACTCCTAGGAGAAGGAAAAGATATTGTGCTGTACCTGGCCAAGCACGACACTAAACCTATGAATCGAAAACATAACCTTTAGTGAGCGAGCTGGGGCTACTTGATTGGGCCCATCTAGGACAAAAGTGTGTGTGTTTCCACAAAGATCTTATCCTATAAAATGTTCCATAAGATGATACCCACGTAATGTTCGGCAGTGGTGGTGGAACTTGTTGACTTATGTGCACTACGATAAAAATTCAACTGGTAGCGGTACTTGCTGAAAGTGCTTATAGATGATGCGATGCATGCTCAACATAAGGAGGGCCATAAATTCCACTATTCCTAGCTGCTGATCTTGATTTTGTTCACTGCATGGGCTAACCCGCCAGACTATGTATAGATGGATGTCCCACTATCTTTCCTGGGTGCAAGGTACCAAAATATCTAGGAAGATAAGGCAGATAGTGATCACCAGAAATATAACAACATTGAATTCTTTGTGCATGCAGAGGTGCTACATGAGGTTGTCCGACAGTCCCACAGGATCCATGTCACGACTATGCACAGGTATGTTGCATTCATAAAATTTCAAGCTGATGCGCATGCTATAACCCTTCTCCCAGCAAAGGACCCACTCCATCAATTACCCCATGCAAGCTTCATGGTGACAAATGACGATGTGGATGCAATTATTAATCTTTGGTCGGAGGAATGGCACGGCTCGCTAGCAGAGCCACTACCTGAAGAGAATAATGCAGAGGAACCACTGCTTCACAAAGTTAATGGTGAAGAGCATGAAGGAGACGATTCCCAAGACGATCCATTGCAAGAACACATTGAGGATGATGATGATATGTATGATTCAGACAATCATCCATTATAGCACCAGTCAAGTCATGATTAGATGCATGAATAGACGCATGTACAACAAGAAGAGGTTCAATCATCTATGAAGAAGTAGAAAGCTAACATAACGAAAAAGACAAACACATTAACTGAATATGATCTACAGGATCTTTTTGATGTTGTTGCTAAAGTTGTGCAAGATAACCTCGTCAGTCTAAGGATGCAGTAATTAAACATTGCTACCCAAGTCCAGGACCACCTCAATAAGCTGATAGAGGCTATTCAGGATGTTAAAGCCACTATGGAGGTTGAGACCTATGGTGTTGATCCTAGCATTCTTCTAGTTACACTAATGTTAGTGCCACCGATCAAAGGGGTGATTCAGAGGCACGCACTAGAGGTAGAAAAAAAGACAAGCGCAAATCCTAATGATAACAGCGTGCAAATAGATTTCTCCAATCTCGCCTTGGAATAATTTTATAAGATTCAGTAGGGAGCCACATTCAAAATTAGGCTAAGGGAAAATGCTGTTGCTTACTAGGAAGCAAAACAACAAAGGAAGGCCAAGCTGTGCAAGGACCTATTGAAGGAAAAAGAGCAGAAACTACAGGAACACATCAACCTTCTTGCTAAGAAAGAGCAAGAAATACTGGCACGTGAGCATAACTACATTGTATTGGCAGATTCTATCAAGAATTCCATTGCAACATTCCCACCAGGAGGAGGGAAAGAAGATGAATACTCCCTGGATAAAGTCACCAGGCTCACAAATATTGCACAGGATCTTCAACAGCAAGTGGAAACTTGCAAACCAAGTAGATGTTAAGAACACCCCGGAGGTTCTTGTGGAAAGATGAAGAGCAATGTCTGAAGCTGCCAAGCTGAGAAAATTAGAGAAGGTGAAGCACTCCACACAAAGGCCATAGATGCTGTTGTGACCATTTGGGGAGCACTGATCGAAGATGAAACAGCTCAGAAAATAAGGTAGAGTGCATGAGAGGCTGATGAGAAAATCAGTGCTACAAAGGTGGAAATAAGGAAGATTCCCCTCTAGCAGAATTTTGTAAAAAATGCATCGATCAAGAGACTACAACAAGAAGTGCAGATCCTTCGCGAATAAGAAAAATATAGGGAAGCTGAAGTTGAGGAATTATAGTTAGAAGTTGAGTAGCTCATGGACCAGATTCAGCTGGTACAACAGAAACTTCAAGCCATTGTGCAATCGATAAGGGTGGAATCGTTGGAACATGTCCATTTCGACCGTGTGGAGCGATTGGTCGCGCAAGCAAAGGAAGCTGCGGAGGAAGTTGCTAAGGGTGAACTGATGGTGAAGAAATTTCAAGACAAGGTTCATCCTGCTGCATAGCCTGATTTGGAACCATAAACTTAAAATTGTGCAAGAAACTAAAGCCGAGGCGCACATCCAAAGCAAAAAAAAAATTCAGAAAGCGGTAAGGGAGGAAACCCCAACGCAAGGTTAGCAGCAAAAGAAAGTTGCACACGGATAGATGAAATTTTGTGAAAGGATGAAGTTGCACAGAAATAATGTTGTTCTATAAACCCATCTAGAAACCACCTCAGAAAATTGATGGGAGGTCAAAGACAGCTGGAAGACGGTGACAGACCGTTACATACATAAATATTCTACAAAATATTTGGTGCTTGTGATAGGACAGCACTCCAGGAGGATCAAGTGTGGTAAACTCTATAACGATGACCATCCAACACATCAATACTCAATCATGGCTGTTAGTGCGGAGAAGTAACAATGCCGACAATCATAGCAAATCTGAGAAGAAAATTTGGTACACCAAATGAAGGTCTTGTCCTAATGATGCACCTAGATAAGCCTACACGGCAGGTGACCCGATGCTCCTCCTATAAGATCAGTGTGCCCCTATAGCAAACATACATCACTTAATCATGTTGCTTGAGCACCAGTTACGGTTAGAAATGGGTTGGGGAGTGTCATGGGGAGAAGCCTTGCGGGGTAAAGTAGTTGATGCAACCTTCAATGTGTCAGGTATCTCCAAATACGGGAATAAGAAAGATGGTAACATTCTGCAAGTTAATTCGACCCAGCTAGTAGTCTCTTGCAAAGTCATCCTTGGCTATTTGTAGATCAGTATATTCGCAGCCCTATCTACAGCACCAGATCGGACTCTGGTAGGGACCAGAGTTCTGTCCCAATTTGACAAACTCTATGGGGTAAGAACCAGAGTCCTTGCTGCATTTGAAAAAATATGTAGGATTGGCGAGCGGGCCCATTTTCCAGCAATCCATGCGGGATCTTCATGTGTCGAGGGATCAAGGAAGGGACACAGGGCCAGTTATGACTTATACTGTATGCTGCTTAGATGAAAATTGTCAAAGTTTGGTGAATCATTCACCTCCACCACCCTGGCTTGAGGGGATTTTCTAGTTTTCAATATGGACAAGTCTTCAAAGTCCATATCTATGGCAAAAATTGTGGTGAAGAGCAAGATGAAGAAAAGATGAAATCGAGGAAGAACAGCAAGAGAACAAGCCACAGCAAGCACGTGTAAAACCCCAGGAGCCTGATAGGGGCGGAAGAACCAAGGCCACTTAGATTTCTGTGTCAGAATGGGACACTAGCCACCCTTGGTGAAATTGGAGGCAGACTATGATAAAATGATGAAATATTCCTAGGGAAAAGACAACATTACTGTTCATTGGGATGTTGGTCCCAATAAGAAGTGCATAGCTTACTTTCTCCTCCTAGGAAAACTCAGAACTTGAACCCTCCATTATGAGTATTTTGGTGGTGCCAAGGAAGAAACTATATTGGTGTTGTAACCTCACAGAGCATCTAATTATGGAAAGAAGCCGCGGTGCAAGAAACTTCCCCCCCAAAAAAACAAAAAATCAATCAAAGGAAGAAAGCAAGAGAAGGTGAAAAACAATTTGTTAAAGGCACCGCACAGATCGCGCCTCCTCATGTTTCCCTTGCTCCCTGGCTTGGGACGAGCCACATGTGAGTGTTGGGGGCTTGTTGGTGTAGGAAAGGAGTACAATGAAGAATATTGTGCATGAAGAAAGAAGGTGCACCGTGTGCATGACAGAAACAAAGGAAGATCGCAAGGGAAGCAAAGGACTAGCACAGATAGAACAGAGAGGTGCACAACAAAGGAAAGTAAAGTGCAGGAGCATGCAAGAGACAACAACCAAAAAGTGACAGATTCAGAATCCAGATCATGGTTGTTTAAGGCAGCGTAATCCTACAGCTACACATGTATGAAGGGATATTTGTAAGTTAGGATGATAGTGCCTTGCGTCAAGTCATAATCACCATAGTTGTATCCTGAGGGGCGGCTGATGTTGACAGTTAACAGATTGCCGATATGCAGTCGACCCTGTGTGGTCATGTAAAATAGTATAGATAGGAGGGATTCAATATATAGAAGGTTGCTTTTTAGTTGTTGTTAGTTGGTCATACTATGTTAGGTCATTTTTCCAGTAATAGTTCACCTATTTGGTGGTAATCCATGGTGAAGGATGCCATTTTGCTGTAATGTGATAGAGATTAGGGGAAGAGAAGGCTTCAGAAGAGCCTAGTGGTAATAGCAAGCTATTGAGCCGTGGGTTTGGTTGCTATGTGCATAGGCCGCTAGGAGTAGACGTAGGATAGAGGAGCAAACTAGAGAGCATGAGAACCATAGGTATAAGTCTTAAGGACATATCTTAAGATCAGTATGCATCCCGTAGAATGCAAGGTACTGTACCCTTTTCTCATGCCATATGAAGAGCACCTTGGTGGTTTTTCCCATATGGGTTTCCACGTTATCTCTTGCATTTGAATGGATGCTTAATGTTGTGAATGTTGATGTGAATGGTTACTATTTTCTTTCTGTATAATGCTGAACTTCTACTTAACTATTTGATGATATCCGATAATTAGTAAATAAATGATAAGAAAGTCGTCAATGAAATATAAATGTATGTCGACCTATGTGCTTCTGTCTTAAGTCAAAACGCATGTCGCAGATGGTCTGTCGGTATGAGTCGGCTGCGCCGCACAGGTTTCTCCAGTTGTGAGGTTGCGAATAGGGATAAGAGCACGCGATGACACATAGTTGTGTTTAGTCACCCGAGACTGAATCCCCCCCATCCAACCATCATATTTCCTTCATTGAGTGCCTTGTCCACACGCCAAGGGACTATAATCCCTCGACAATCATGGAAACATGGTTCCAATAGTTACCCATCTAAGAAATATCTCGGGTGAGACTGCTCCTGCTTTGCAAGTGTTGTCGATGGGGTTTGCTCTATTGGGTCGATATCTCAGGTAGTTGTTGGATTGATGGGATGTACAGAACTTGGGCCATGGGAGTTAGGAAACATGGCCACTAGTGTTGATCCTTTCCGACATGGTGGCAGGTTGGGCCTTCCATGGTTAGATATAAGTTCTAAGCCTTTCCGACATGGTGGCAGGCTGGGCCTCCCATGGTCGGATATAAGTGCTGAGCCTTTCTACCATGGTGGCAGGTTGGGCCTCCCATGGTCAAATGTGAGTGCTGGGCCTTTCTGACTGGGTCAGATTTAAGTGCTAGGAAAGCCTTTCTTATATGGTGGCAGGATGCGCCTCCCATGGTCAAATGTAAGTGCTGGGCCTTTCTGAGATGGTGGTGGTTGTGTTCCTCCCATGGTCAGATGTGAGTGATGCGCGCTCCTTTCTGACATGGTGGTGGATGTGTTCCTCCCATGGTCAGATGTAAGTGCTGGGTGGGCCTTTCTGATTGGGTTAGATATAAGTGCTAAAGAAGATGAAGACCTACATGGAGGCTATTCCTACAACCAACTTGAAAAAGGGCTGGCTCTGTAGAACTTCCTATGATGAGAAGAATTGAGAGATAGCACCAGTTGATCGAGATGGAAGAAGTAGTTATTATGATGATCCAGTTATGATCTGAATTTGATGATGATCGAGTGATTATCTGGCTTTCATGATGATCCAATGATGATCCAGTTTTGATGATGATCCAGTGATGATCCAGGGTTGATGATCATCCAGACTTGATCCAGAGAAGAAGACTTGTGCTGATGAATTGTGTCAAGAGAATACCTTCCTAGTTAAGAAGGAGTGTTGATGTATTTGTAACTTTAGAATGTATTCACTTATATTGTACCTGGATGTTCCTATCGAGAGAATAATTTATATTTCATTATACCTCGATGTTCCTATTGGGAGAGTCATTAATATAATAAATTCATGTAAAGTCATTGAGGTTAACCTTCTGTTGTAAGTCAAGGAAATATTTCCAAAAATTGAGTTAAGGTTAACCCGCCTTGTTGATCAGAGGGAAAAGTACCCACTATTGAGGGGCACTAGGGTTACTAGAATCTCCTAAAGATGTCGTCCCTGGTAAGTAATTGTAAAAGTCAAAAACTAATATAAATAGAGAGTGAGACTCTCTATTTGTCACACACACTCACTCAACTGGGGTGCATGAGTGAGAGAGGAGAAGCTCTCTCAAGTGAGAGAGAGAGAATAGCTGTCGGAGATCATCTTATTGTCTTTGGGTTTTACTGCTTCCATTGGTGCTCATTCTATCTCTAAGGAAGTTGCGGGGTTTTCTCCTCTATGGTTTCCCTGAGGAAAATTATTTGTGTCTCTTGTCTCTTGTGATTATTTCTATGCATGTTATTCTCTCAGATAAGATCCTAAGATCATATTGCTTAAATGATAAAAATATAACACAAGGGGGAAGGTCTCTCCTTTTGGGCCTAAACAGGTGACTAGGTCGCACCTTATTGGGCCAAGAAGGTGACTGGGTCGCATATGTATGGCCAGAATAAGAAACTAGGTTTCCTCTTTCAACCTGATAGAGGTGAATTGGCCCAAAAGGAAGAAAAATTAAAAACCGAGAAATATGACCGACAATAACTTGTACTGGGGCCGAATGGACTCAAATTGGCCCTCTAAGGGCTTGATCAGGTGCAGAAATCAAGTAAAAACAATAGAAAACTAAATAAAACTAGGGATCCTGAAGGATTGACCTAGTATGGTCGCTAATATGTGGCTAGAAAAAATCCCTAGCCATGTGCAAAAGCACCTCCATTCCGTCTAGAGGATGAAAGGGTACAGTCAATGGAGAAAAAATGAGTTGGAGCAAATTGTTAGACTATAAAACAAATACGAAACATATATAGACTACAAAATAAATAAACAAATATGAAATAGTATACCTTCCTATCTTGTTTGAAAGAGGTCCACCATGCCCGAACTCAGAAAATTCCTCTCCACAGGCTGGGATTGGGCGGATTTTTGACTCAACACACCAAGGGAATGAGCAAAGGGAGAAAATGGAGTTATGGGCAATGAATAGCTTGAGAAAAGTACTCATGTGGGAATTATAACGATAGGAAGGAGGATTCATGCATGTGATGGAGACCCCTACACCTCTATTTATAGTTATTCTCAACTTTTTAGGGTTGTTAGCCCCTGGTTAGGGTTTTGGGCCCTACCTAGGGTTTTAATCCCTTTTTGTTTGTTTCTTAGCTCCTTTTGAGGTTTTTAATCCCTTTGACGATATTTTGGCCCCTTTTGGGGCTTTAAGCCTTTTTTTGAGCTTTTTAGCTCCCTTTTGAGCTTTTTAAGCTATTTTGTGGGTTTTTAAGCCCTTTAAGGGTATTTTTGGAACTTTTTGTGGTTAAATGGGTGTAGGGGTAGAATGGGTTAGGAAATGAGTGTCTTTGTATGGTGTAGGCTATATGAGCAATTTGTTGGGCTAACAAATATGAGCCAAAGAGATGAGCAGATATTTGATCAATCCTAGGCACTTAAATTTACTGGAATCAAAAGAGAAAAGGCCTTTGTAAGGCCTGGTCACCTCCAATCCCAATTTATCCATGGTCTTCCTGGGCATCAGGTTGTGTGAAGCTCCTCAAATAAAGCATGGAATTGTGTAGAATGGCATCATGAATGTTCATACTGACATAGAAGGGAGGGACATCTTCATCGACAGACTCATCTACATGGGGTCCAAATAGGATGGTGGGACTATCATCTTGAAGATTTAGGGAATCTGATATTACAGATATTTCTCTTGGAGGCTTCAACACATTCATGTTTTGGGACTTATATTCAGAATTTATTAACAACTCAGTTAGAGGGGCATAGATTTTGATTTTTGCAATTTTGTTGGCAAGGGGTTTAGGGCGAGTGAGTTGCACAGTGTCGCAGCAGCTGCGCAAGCTCATGTGGTACCACGCAAGGGTAGATCGATGCGATAAGTGGAAGAATAACCACTGTTTGAATATTTTATGTATATTTTGACCAAGTTTTGTTGCAATATGTCAGTAGCGGTTAGAAGTTAGTTAGTAGTGGACCCTACATGTAAAGGCTTAAGACTATTTATAGATCTATTTTGAGGATATCAAGAGGCAATCCATGTTGTGCGATTGTATGGATAAGATCTGGTGCGGTCTGTTTTATGGAAACTTTTCTGTCTTAACTGTGATTTTTATCCAGGTTTCTTTGTGATGTATGCAGTCTCTGGTTTTGGAGAAGAATTGTGTAATGTAGTAAATTTATGCAAGTTTAATATGATGTGATGAGTATGGCTCAATTATTTCCTATTGGTATAGATCTATTATGATGTTGCAACTCTATTTTGTTATGATGGCATAATATAGATGTGATTCAGTCTCTTCCTACTGTATCAATGCGATCTGTTGTTTTTATGTTGATGCAATCTATAACTGTTTGATGCGCTATGAATAATGATGTTTCATGAATAATGCTACGATATTACTATGCGATGATTGCATAAGTTATGGTGTCCCTCCGTCAGATCCCCATATCCTCCTCTCCCACTGTTAGAAAATCGGTTCTGATGGCTCTCCCTTGAATGCCTCGGGTGAGACCTCGTCTTCTTTGCAAAAGTTGCTGGGCAAGGTAAAATCTGTCTAGGTCGGTGCTTAGGGAGATTGCGCTGCAAGGCGTAGATAGAGTGGGAACCCCTGTCGATGAAGATTTGTTGGTGGGATTCACCAAGAAATGGTTCCATTGACTGGACTGAGTTGCAAATAAGAGGGGAATATGTTCTGGCATCCGACTCGATCAGAGATCAAGGGATGGTTTGATTTGAAGTTGTGGGATTTTGCTGAAGTCGAAAACCAGAATCCTAAGCTATCCACGGGCCAATGGTTGGATAGATATATCCACGATGATCCCCATGAATGGTTCTTTAGTGAATTCCCTATGCTCTTGCATTAATGGTTGGAAAAGTTTGTTAAGTGGAAGACAAACTTTCAAGGAGGAGAGCCAACATCCTGGACCCCAAAATTGATCCAAGAGCTGCAAGAAACCAGCAACAAGGCATCACGGGCAATCGAGGTATGGTTAGATAGTATCTTAGAAGGATACATCACTAAGTTTTTCGTTGATACTAATAAATATTTTAGTGAAGTAGAAAGTGATTTTTTCAGTGGACCACGCGGAAGGTTCTTATTGTCGCTGCAACTGTCGATTAAGAAACTAGTCTATGAAAAGGGTATCCTAAATATGGGCCAAAAGGAGTGGAACTTTGCTGTGCGGGGGATGTAGGCACTACGATATAAAGGGGGGAAATTCATAAGAACATAAGGGGTATATGGGCATGAGGTCTGAGGAGAATGTAAAGTTTGTTGAAGAAACAAGTGGTTGTACGAGGGGAGGAGAAAGGTTTCAAGAAAAGAGGCAGAGTTTGGGAGAAGGTCCTGCTAAAGTCGAAGTGTGATGCCATGAAGAACAACCACACGGGATGAAGTGACATTTTTGTGATGACAAGGACATACAAGCCCAGGCTATGCCCAGAAGAACGAAAGGATTGAACCCCAGTAGTAATGTTCCTACTCCTCTGTGCACTACTCCACCACAAGGAAAGAATGCGCATTCTACGTCAACTTGCCCGACGTGTCAGCAACAGTCTAGTAAAAGAGCACCAGTAGGAGGAAGAAAGTCCAAAATGGCAGGAGATGAAATGAAGTTGTTGATATTCAATGGAAATGGCACTGATGATCCAGAGCAGTACTGGTTCTTATGTGAAGTGATCTGTACTACTCGACAAACTATCGATGATGATGTCAAGAAACGTCAGCTAGCCACTACTCTAAGGGGTTGTGCATTAGAATGGTTTATGATATTCACATGGGTGCCTCAGGGAGGTACTGCAAAAACATTGGACAAGATCAGAACAGGGCTATTTGAGGAATATAAGAAGTCGAAATCTGAATCTCAGTACATTACTGAATTAAAAGAGATAAAACATTTCCCCAATGAAACAATTTGGGATTTTGATCAGTGATTTAAGACATTGATGGCTCGGGTCAGTTTCTAGATGAGCGATGTTCAGCATAAAGAATGGTTTATCACATCACTTGTCCTACATATCTGACAACCATTAATGCAGCAAAATATTACGACATAGAGCGAGCACTGGATAGTGCGATGAAATTGGAGGCATCACCAGTAGGGGAAACCGCTGTTGGAATGAATAAGATTCAGGCGTAGTTGGCCAACTTGACATTGCAATTGCAAGACATCAAAAATGACATGGAAGATCGCGATGATCTTTGGTCCACCCATTTCCATGAAAGCCGACATACCAAGGATACTTGCCTAATGTTTCAGAATTATTTTGTGTCAGGAGCCCTCAATCCATTGAGTGGTGCTGGTGCACCATGGTGTCACATCTGTCAGGTCTATGGGCATCGACATGAGAACTGTGATTACATGCAGAAGATGGTTACCAAAGTAGAAAGTTTTTATTGTACATTTTGTCGGTCAGTTGGACATGACAGCAAAAACTGCTGTGCTTATGATTTGCTCCAAGAAAGGACATATGATTCATAGTTTGTGAAAGTAGAGGACCCCAGACAACGCAAGCATAGTCATAAGTAGTATAGCCAGCCGCACAGGTACCATATACTCCACCGCATCCATTGCAGTTTGTCCCTGCGCAACCACAACAATAGTTTATAGTGCAGCCACAGTTCGCATCACAGCCGCAAATGGTGGTACAACCACAGTATAAATAGGCACCGTGACTACAGTATAATCAGCCACAATATGTTCAAGCTGCACAATATGTTCAGCAGAAACCTAACCCACCGCAACAATAAATGGCCCCACCATAGTATCATCAAGGAGGATTGCGAGGAGAATTCCATGGAGGGTTTAGAGGTCTAGGAGGAGGATTTGGCCGTAGAGGAGGACGAGGTCGTGAAGAAATCCAATGCTACACTTGTGGGGTATTTAGGCATTACCAAATGGAATAACCTCATGTGCAGTGCACATACTGTGCCGCTAGCGATCATAATGTTGAAATTTTCCCTCAGTTGATTCCAAAATGGCAGGCAGGACAAATTTCTCAGTTACAAAGTGCACAGAATCAGAATCATCCTGTATTCCAAGTACACAACCAGTCGATAATGCAGAACCAGGTCCCATCGCAGACTCAAACTTAGAACCCGCCTCAGATGTACAACCAACCAATGAATCAACCATTGAATTAGAGCCAGTCTTTGAACTAGGGATCGACAGTTGCCACTATTCTGGTCAAGCCATGAATGAAGGATTTCGACATGGGGATTGCCACTCGCCCTGGTGCGACAACTGGAGATGATGGACCATGACTACAAGTTTGGGTCGCTGGTAAGAAGAAGGTTGCATTTTATATTACGACAGATAAATATACCTTCTTTGACGCAAAGGATGTAATCAGGAGAAATATGGGTAAGTTACCAATCATTGATATGCCTTCTGCTTTCGACCCCTCCGTAGTAGCAAGACTATCACGCAACATGGTACCCTACACAATTTATTTGAGAGTTGTCTATCATTAGAGAGGGACTCAGACGCTCTTGTTGATATTGATACATTATTGCACCTCTTGAATAAGACATTGAAATATTCTACTGTGAATTTGTTGCAAAAAAGGAAGACAGGTAAGGAGATGAGGATGAATATCCATATTGTAGAATATGAGGTTGACTTGATCATTTTGGACCTTGTCTTAGATGTAAACATCCTAACAAAGAAAACCTGCAATTGATGGGAAATCCAACATTGGTATGGTCGTCGGTACAGCTACGTTTAGCAAACCAGGCAAAGGTTCATCCCATTGGTCGTGTTTCAAACTTGGTTGTCAACATTGAAGGTATGAAAAGATGTGCTGACTTTGACGTGATAGAAGTTGTAGGAGATGGTGGTTCCTATCCCAAACTACTAGGAATTGGATGGGTTGATGATATCATGGTAGTTATCAACTACAAAAAACGTGTTATGACATTTGAAAAACGGGATGTTAGGGTCATTGCTCCTATGGACCCTCAGGAAGGGCGGCGATATATCGAACCTATAAAAGATGAAGTCGAGAGAAGTTGGAATCATGCTTATAACATCTCCAAGGACTATATCCATCCTACTATTGATGGTGAACTTGGATAGAAAAGCACAAGTTCCACGTCCTCTGATTCTGAAGATGCTCTAGAAAATTAGCAGAATCGATTGCATGAAATATCATTCAAAAAGTGTGGGTTGGTTACACAATCTCTTCGACATGTTGCGATTGAGACAATTGAGTTGCCTACTTATGAAGGACTGGTGAGGCTATTAGATTTCTTTCAGGTATTTGAAGAGAAGGTGTTTGAACCAAAAAGGATACTGTCTCTTGATGTAGCACTGAAGTCTACTCCAGCTCGATGGTGGGAAACACACAAACATATGATCCATGACTAGGAGCAATGCCACAGGTTGATGATGGTCCGATTTGATGATGTAGAGGTTTATCATGCTGGGAGATATGATGAAAAAAATGACCACACCAGTCATTTGATCGAGTCTCACAAATTATGGACATCGTGACCCAGAGATGAGTGGGTTCATGCTTTTGTTCATACTCTAGAAGAGATGCCAAGATCCTGGTATGTGGCAGCAGGATTGCATAGAACCATTATCACTTGGGAGGAGTTGTCAGTTTTCTTTGTGCAAACATTTAGATTCTAGGATGCCAACCCTGAGGTATGTAACAATTTACACATTATCCATGACATAGTACGTAAATTCATCCCTATTTTATACCCCGTTGATCCTCATGCTAATTGCTCCATCCAATCCGTGATGACATGCTATAAATTGTTCGAGGAACCTTTAGATGATGACAGACTGTGGAATGTTAATATTCCAGAGTCTGAAGGAATCCATGGTGTCATAGCTCTCGACATACCGACAAACTTGATGAATCAGCTGCTGAGGATCCAGAAATTTAACACTGGGTTAGTAGAAAATCCAAAATTTGCTAATGTTGGAGACTAGTGGGGCGAAGAGACGATGGCCAAAATCACATATCTATTGCATGAATTCTAGGACCTTTTTGCAATGATTTTTTCAGAGATGAAGGGGATACTCAGTGAATTGGGGGAGATGAAGATTACACTCAAGCTAGATGCAAAACCAGTCCACCAGAAGCTGTATAGACTGAACCCGCAATACAAGGATCACGTGAAAGCTAAGATTGATAGGATGCTCAATGCTGGGATCATTGAACCTGTAGAAGAATCAGAGTGGATAATCCCTATGGTGGTCCAAGACAAGAAGACTAGTGAAATCCACATTTGTGTCGATCTGAAAAGTTGAATGATGCATGTGTGCACGATCCATTCCCAACCCCTTTTAAAGATGAAGTCTTGGAAGGTGTAGGCGACCAGAAGATATATTCCTTCACAGATGGCTTTTCAAGATACCACCAGATCCAGATTACGAAGGAGGATTTCCATAATACTACGTTTGTCACCGAATGGGGATGTTTCCAATATATCGTCATGCCATTTATTCTAAAGAATGCACCCATTGTATTCTCCCGCGTAGTCTTCGTTGTGTTTAAATATTTTATTCAAAAATTCCTATAGGTATATATGGATGACTGGACTGTCTATGGCCTGATTAGAGACCATCTGGACAATCTATGATTGATGCTGGAATGGTGTAGATAGAATCAAATTGCATTGAATTAAAAAAAAATGTATTTTCTGTGCACCCTTTGGCATGATACTTGGGCACATCGTATGCAAAGAAGGTATGTTGGTAGATCCAGTGAAGATTGTACTGATCCTCAGTTGACCACCACCGATGAATGTAAATATGCTTTGGGAAACACTAGGACATACGGGCTACTATCGGAATTTTATCAAAGGATACACTGCAATTACTTCTCCCATGGAAAAGTTGTTAAAGAAAGGCGCTGCGTTTGAATGGACTCTAAAATGTCAAGGAAGCTTTGACACCTTGAAGGCCAAGATGGCCTCTGCACCAATACTAGTTTTTCCTGATTGGAATAAAGAATTCCATGTGCATGTTGATGCCTCTTCTACTGTGCTCGGGGTTGTTCTTGCGCAACCAGGTGAAGGAAACTTGGATCATCCAATAGAATATGCCAGTAGAAAGTTATCCTTTGTTGAACGAAATTATACCATGACCGAAAGGAAAGGCCTGGTGATGGTTTATTCTCTGCAAAAGTTCAGGCACTATTTATTGGGAGGACATTTCAAGATGTTCACTTATCATTCTGCTTTACAATACCTAGCCAATAATCCTATGTTGGGGGGAAGAATATGTAGGTGGTTTCTTTTGCTCCAAGAGTTTGATTTTGAAATAGTGGTAAAGCCAGGACGGTTGAATGTTATCCCAGATTATCTGTCATGTGTTGTGAATAGCGAAGAATAAACCAATATTGATGATGGCTTTCCAGATGCACAATTGTTCTGGGTTGACGTTGTAGATGATCACTATGCACCAATTATTCAGTTTTTGTCTACTGGTGTCGCCGCAGCAGACATGTCGAATAAGCAAAAGAAGTAGTTGGTCATAAAATCCTTCGATTTTCAACTAATTGTTGGACAGTTATACAAACTTGGACCAGATGAAATATTGCAACGGTGCGTCTTACCGCATAAGCAGGGTCCCATTCTAGAAAAAGAACATGCAGGAATCGTGGGAGGTCACGCTACTACACAAAAAGTGTTGCATGCTGGCCTATGGTGGCCCACATTGCATAATGATGCCACAGACTATGAAAAGAGCTGTGATGTCTTCCAACGGGTTGGTAAACCATCGCGGAGGGATGAGATGTCACTGGTGCCATAGGTGGCTCTGTAATCATTTGATAAACATGCTATAGACTTTGTGGGTCCTATCAACCCGCCAAGTAAGCGCACTGGCGCCCGCTATATTATTACTACAACTGGCTACCTAACTTGGTGGATGGAAGCTGCACCAATTGTTGATTGTACCACTACGACAGCAGCACGGTTTATTTTTGAGAACATTGTGACACAATTTGGGTTTCCTAGAATCCTGATGAGTGACTAGGGCAGTCACTTTGTCAACCGAAAGGTAAAAGCGCTAACTAAAGAGCTCTAGATACAACATAAGAGGAGTACACCATACTACCCGTAGGAAAATGGTATTATTGAGACCTTCAACAAAATTTTGGAGACACCACTGACCAAGGTATGTAATGATAACCATGATGACTAGGATCTGAAATCTAAAATTCCTACAGTTCTGTGGGCCTATCGCACTACTTGCAAACGACTAACAAGTCAGACACCATTTAAGTTGGTTTATGGGCAAGAGGTAGTCATGCCTATGGAGTATATTATTCCCAGCTTGCGAATTGCCACAGCGATGGGCATGGATGATGTAGAGGAATTAGAAGAATTTGTTGCACAATTGATTCAGCTTGAAGAAAATCATTTCATCATAGGCTTCCAGCAACAAGTTGGGAAGAATTGACAAAAGGCATGGAATGATTGCCATATCAAGCATAAACAGTTTACAACAAGAGATTTGGTGTTGTTATACGACAGTAAGTTCATCAAGCATCCAAGTAAGTTACAAATGCACTGGTTAGGTCCCTATCTTTTTTAGTCCATTACATCTAGTGGTGTCGTTCAGTTACAACAGTTAGATGGTGCAATGTTGCCGAAGCTCATCAACGGGAGTCGCTTGAAGCCCTATATAACGGGGCCAACGATGCGCACCATATGAAGTGTTGAGAAAAAAATGAATATTTTAGTTCAGCATAGCAAGGCGATCCCCAAGTGAGAGGCTATGCGAGGTTAAAATTGTTAGCGGTATTCGGTTGACCCTTTGTGATAGTTGCAGACTGTGGGGTGGTCAAATCAAGTAATAAATGCAGGTAGTTAAACCAGTTGGCTGGTGGTGCTTGTTGAAGCGACCCGCATTAATGGGTGATCCGACCATTGGAAGAATAAGATCGTCGATGGATTTGGCATCATTAATACCCGATTTGGAAATAATGGTGAAGTTAGATTTGGTAATGATGAATTTGGATTGAAAGTGGCTATAAAACATCGCGCGGGATGCGTAGGAAGGAATTTTTCAGTTGCATGAGCATAAGTAGAGGGAGAATTCTCTGAAGAGTGTTGAGTGAAGTGCAGTTTGAGCTATTGAATTTATTTTCAGGTTTTGAGGGGTAAGGGATGCTGAGCATCTTTGACGCAATATAAATTTCTCATGACTACGAGTCCCTGGTTCGGCCCACAACTGTGGAAGAGGAAATCATGAGTATACCAATGGGTTCATCATCCATTCCTAAGCAGAAGCGACAGACTCAGAGACCCAGTCTGACACCACCAGAGAAGAGAAAAACTCGCATGTCCATGAGAATGCGGGGAGAAGGAAACGCATAGACTGGGCCATTGAGCTTAGGATTTTTTTATTCCACAGCACCTTGGGGTGTCTCGGTTCATGATATTTTGGGATACGTTGCTCCTACATGTCTAGGAGCCAAGCCACAATAGTTGTCGAAGAATCAGAAGTACCTGCCCAAGTTTCCAGTGTTGTCAGAAGGGATGACATGCTCAGTTGATATCATCCCTGCGTTGATCAGGATCAAGTTTGATGATCAGGATCTACTCTTGCTTAAAGATGTCCAGGATGAGCCATATGAATCCATCCCTACAGCGCCTGGTGGCCCCATTCAACGAATTCCAAAACCATGGGCCAGTTGGTTGGACAAGTATGAGCTATTGGGACTCATCAATATGCTCCATTTTGGTCGCTTGAATGAAGCACATGTGTGTGTGAAGCAATTGTTGGTGTGTTTCTATGGAGGGACGCTTTGGCTGAATACACCCATCCCTATCATAGTCGACTTGATTTCTAGCATTACTATTTTGTTGAAGGCTGGGGAGGACTCGGCGCAGTATATTTGTGGAAGAGATACAGACAAGAAACTGACCAAGCAACTGAAGGAGCACTTTCGTTTAGAATGGGATGGTCGTGCTTATCACATTGATAGTATTAACTCGCAGACGGTGTTCATTTGCGCAATCATTCTGGAAAGCAAGGTTGTACGCAGCAATCGACCAGTCTAATGCAATTCAGGTGTTGTCGCCTGTGCCTAGAAATGTGCCGAGGGGATACAAATGAATTGGTCTCTATTTTTGTTAAATCAGTTTCTTGAAGATGCACTTGCTTCTTAGACCGGGAATCCCTTTTCGTATAGTTGGTTGTTTATTCTTATCGCTCTTGTTGCTTGGATGGAAGCCAAAGACTACCAACCCATGGCAATTGAGGAAGTCAAGGTACATAGTTTCAGTTTGTTTTCTTCAGTTCTTTGAGCAGGTTTTGATTAAGGATAGTTAGACAGTAATTATACTTCTTTTTCAGAGTATGTAATTAAATTATTTAGAGTATTTATTAAGCCTTTAAGTATTTTTACCATATGATTATATTAGCTTGAATTCATTCTATTTCTATACATGTGATTTAAAGTTAATTATAAGTTGGTAGATATATTGATCGGTCATCAATAGAAGTTGTTCTTTTTAGATTAGATGGTTATTGAATAAGAATTTAGATCATCATCAAGTTTTCTTAGTTAGGTCTTTTCCTTTGCATTTTTTATAAGTGTCCATGATATAAAAGAACTATGTTTACCATTACTTACAACTCAACATTCCTTAGTTTACATATTTTCGTAGAGGTAAAGTTAGACTTAATTCCCTTTAGTTTCTATACTTCTTTTGAAAGCCACTTTGACTCTCCTCCTACCCCTGTCCCAGTCACTGTAAATGCTTATTCCTAAAACAGTCAAGGAGAGTGGAATTAGTCTGAATTGCGATATATATCCTTAGTTCTATATTCTAGTTGATGTAATTCTGCAATTCTTTCTTTGTATAGTTAGTTTTCAAAGTTGTTTAAAGAAGTAGAATAGGTTTTAAGGGATAGTTTGTTATCTTGTTTTTATTTGCATCAAGTGTGTATAAAGTAGAGTAGTATACTACACTAGTGTAGTCTTCTAGCTTAATCTTCTTAACTGTTGAATCTTTAGGAGTCTTTACTTCTTATTTTAAAAAGATATTTTGATTTATGTTTGATAAAATATTGCCACGACACCTTAGGAATCCTTCTACCTTCGCATATATTTTGTAGCAACTCCAAGATTACAAACCCCGGTCGATAATTAAATATTAGGTAAACTATTCAAGACAATATTTTGCCCAACATTTTGGCGCCGTTGCCGGGGAGTTGTTCTATAAGGTAGAAAAATAGAATTTTATTATGAATTTTAGTGATAGGTTGGTGGCATGGGAGCAGTAAGACAAGAGGTAAGAACCTGCACATTTGTTATAACAGGCGCTCCCAAACCCAACAGTAGCAATAGTCTAGGTTTTCCTTTAAGTTTTGTTTTTTATGAACAGAGTCTAAGTAGATAAGGATAGATAGGTTGCATTTACATTATATAGGAAGGGGGAGGGGAAATAATAAGACCCAAAGTCAACTTCACTACGAAATTTCCATAGTGTGACAGCCTGATGCATCTGCTTTTAGCGGGTTTCCCCAAATCCTTTTTGTTCCTTTTTATACAAGTGTGATCACTTTATGCAAAGATTAATTTATTTTTCTTAAGTGTGTTTAGAGTAGATAGTAAATTTGTGTTTGAATAACTATTACAGGGACATACCTCTCCCCACCATTTACTTAGCGAAAAGATACCAAAAGACACCTATAGGAATTTATCTGCCTAGAGATCTAAGGAGACTCTCTTAAGAAGTCTTATCAAGCCATGGACGATACTTTGAGAGGAATATTTGAGGATCTTATTCTTGAAAATATTTCGAGAGATCAGTTATTAAAAACCTCTAAGCATCCCAATACAACTTCTTCTCTAGTAGGAGACCCGAACTTTGTTGACCCTATCCAAATAAAAGCACTCCTCGATGACTCTGTAATTTCACAAATTGAAACATCCAAAGTAGAGTCTATGTCTCCTATAGGGTCCAATAGGAGCATGGCTAATAGGAGGAAGATCTCCCCTGAAAAAGGACATTGGGAAACCTTAGTCTCACCTCAGAAAAAGCCTCCTTTCAGCAACCCAACTCACCCAAAGAAAAAGAAAGAAGAGACATCAGCAAGGACAATCTTCTATTCGAAATGTAAAGCTAAACATCTCCCAGAAGAATGTCCATTCAAAATTTCCACATGTCATATTTGTACAAGACATCATCTTTTGCCTCAGGGATCTAGGGTGAACCTTTCTAGAATAAAAGTTGATCCTCCCTCCCTGAACACTCTTCCTCCTTTACCTGATCCTTAAAAGTTACTTAGGGTTGTCACCATTTGTACATATGTAGATATGTTTTATGAATAAACAAGAGTTGTGTCTAATTCTAGGAGACTCTTCTTCTATGTTTTTAATAAAACCAATCATCTAATAAATGGTTTTGAAAATTTAATGATAGGAGGATATTTTCTATAAGGCATTATCTAAAAGTGCTCTAAAAACACTAGTTGTGATTCTGAAGTTTTATTCTCAGACCATTCATTTTAAATGATTTTTATTATACATAATGGTTTGATTCAAATATGTACATTCTTGATTACTTTAAGCAAGTGCTCAAAAGAATTATTTCAATCATCATGTTCTTCAAGATTTTTAATACCTAGGGATTATTAGCACATCTACACTTGTTATCAAAACTTGACCTTTAAAATATTTTTTAGAACACTCTAGGATAAGTGGAATTTATGCTTATGGGGAATGTTACCTTTTATAAAGAAGATGGACTAAAATTCCTAGGAACACCTTTGAGTTATTCTCTTTTGACATGATCTATGATTAAGGCCATTTTTATGAAAATTTTCACTCATGTGTCTAGCAGGGCTTAGCACACTCTAGTACCCATCGAATTCATAGCTTTATATGAGGCGAACCCGCCAGGGTACTGATCAGGCCTACTGGTAGCGGGTCAATGCTAAGTGACAATCTAGCAATAAGGAAATTTGATAAATGCAAGTAAACCTGTGGGGGTATTGAACAGACTCGCTGGAAGTGGGGCTATGCTTGCATGGTACCAAGATAAACCCGTCGGGGTACTGAACAGGCTCGTTGGCAGCAGGGCAATATTAGGTAAAAGATCTTGGTTAATGTACCTCTAGGCACATGTGTTAACAATAAAATATGTTTAGGCCTATTGTTCTTTATGTCAATAAAGAATCACTATAAGATGGATTTGGATCTGACAATCTGAATTCGATCAATAACTAGGATCCATTTATCATAGTAATGGGACCCTGCTGGCACCCCAACAACTCCCCTTGATTTTGACAAAATAAAGTGTCCCTAACTAGAATTTTGTAAATATTTAGCTTTCAATGTTCTTTCATATTACTTTACTTGATTGGGCATGATGATTTCACTGCTTCCTTTGGATTGATATATAGCTTTTTATGTCACCTTTTCTTCAACTTAGATTTTATGGAAGATGATCTAATGAGCTTATGCTTTCTCAAGTTTTGGCTTTGGGTTGTTCATAATTGATGCTTCTGTTAGTTTTTCATGCGATGATAATTTGCGATGTCATTGTGCCAAAATAGTTAGTAAAAATTAATTATCATTTTATTAAGTCATTTAACTAACTGTTTTGTTGATAATTTATCATATCCTTGTGGTTAAACAATACTTGCACGTCCTCATCCAAGCTATCCACAATCTTCCTCATCTTAAGTTTATCATGCATAATTGATTTGTGAGCACTGTAATGGACTATGGAAAATTAATTAGAAACCCACATTCTTTATTTTTAATATTTTCATCTTAAAACATTTCATATTAAAGAATTAGGACATACATCTATTTTAAAATTTGTATAATATATTATTTTCATTATTACATTATTTCAATCTTTGAAATTTCATTGAAAATAATGCCTTTTCATGTTTATCATTAAAAGCTTTGCTAAATTTGTGATTTTTATTTAAAAGAACTTTTAAAATTGAATATGAATATAATATTTGAAATGGTCTTTTATAAGTTTTTTTATAGATCTAAGTTTATCACAAATACTCATTTCCTCATCATGATACTTTATCATTAATTTAAAGGTAGATCACATTATAATGTTAAACAAAATTGGAAAGTTTATGACACGTTCCTTTATTGGAATTTATTTATAAATTATTTTAAAGTAATACTCATGTCATAATCAATTTCAGTTTTTTTTGGTGTGAATCACTTTTGGATTATTTATTATGGTTGGAACATTAAAACTTGGAAAAGAGACATTTCTTAAACTATTTTTTTGGTTGCATTCTTGTCATAATAAAACCTTACGGCTGCCATGAAGTATACACAGTTTGAAAGGGAGGCAACATAACTTATACGATATAGAATATCATAGGCAATCCGGAAAGAAGCACGTTTCTCCTCTATATCCTTAAAATATTAATTCAACATCAATTGAATTTTATGGGTAAATCGTGAGATTAATTTTTGGCTGAAAACAATTTAAGGCCAACGCAATTTTGGCCTACCTGTTTACCCAAGACTCGCCCGCTGAGTATGAGGATCACAATAAACTCTGTCAAGTAGCTGATTTGGAAGAACTTTAAACCCTCCCAAACAAATCAAAGAGAATAATGTAGCGGAAGATAAAGATGCAATATCATCTTGTATATTTGCAGCTTGATCTATTGATAGAAAACGGTAGGAATGTAATACTGGAAATATACAAAACTTTAAACCCTCTAAACCGGCTATGGATAAATTTGAAGAAGTGAATCAAAGATTCACTAGATTCTCTCTTTTCTGGTGATCATAAAACAGAATAATTATTTTATCTTCATTGAATATGCAGTGATAACGAAGAGGAGTCTCCTCTTTATGAAATTCTATGAAATAATCGTGAACATGAACATATTGGTAATCATGATAATTTTCTTGTATCTCCTAAAAAGAATTGGTTGGTAATTTGTCATAGTTAGGTAAACCTGAACATGAAATTCAACATTGAATGATGAACATTCCCTCGACAAGGCTTTAAAAACCATTAAACTTCCTCTTGAATGGTGCGACAAGGTCAATCAAATTAAAAGGGTTAAAGAAGCCTACAACGATTTGAAAATAAAATTAGGTCAACAAATTGTTAAATTGTGTAGATTGGTGGAAAACTTGAAAATGAGAAAGAGAAAATATAAAATGGATCGTTAATCTCTACAAATAAAGAACAGTTAAAACATGAAGAACAATCCAGAATGTAAGGCTTAATGGCAAGCTATCAGAAGTCAGGAAATCCATCAAGTTACAAATCGCAACAACTTAGTCTATTTTTAGTTATTGTGATTTCAATTTTGACAGGTAAATGTATAATTTAATGAACATCCTACAGAATCGAAGATTCTGTAGGATTGTTCTATATTCTTATTCAATTATCTTGTTATAATTGTAATTATAATTTTATTTATGTTTTTGCTTGTTAAAGGTGTGCTCGTGATATAAAAGCATCGAATAGAATGAAGATGGTTAGCTGATCGATATGCATTTTTGAGGCCACTTAATCGAAGGGAAATTAATTATGCATTAATAGCTAGCATACAGTTACGATGGTCACGCTTTATCTGTTCACAGTTGCCAGATGTTACAAGTAGTTGCTGATTCATTTTCAATATGAAAGAGATACTAGTCGAAGAGATGGGCATGATAACAATCTATTGCCAGGTTCATCGTTGCAGAATGTTTTTGTTCATAAATAGGTTCCAGATGTTTCATAGACTGTAGACTTTAAAATATATTTTTAGCTATCAATTGCAGAGAATTAGGGATGCAGTTATCAAAGTGTTATTACAAAAACTATGAAAATTGTTGTAGTAAGGTTCGATGGAGTATTGAAGGAAAAGACTTATTAGAAATATAATTACAATGTGTGGTTTTAATTTATTTATTGAAGTTTTATCTTTGTGGAGGATTGTGACTAGAGTTCTCAAACTAGTATCATTGCTTGTTACTCTTTTGAAAACTATATATATATATTTCTATATACTGTATTTTCTCACCATATATTTTATGCAATTGTACTGTGATATGGTTGTATTTATCATCTGAAATTATACTCTGTTTGCACAATATTGATGTTTAATTGAGAATATTATTGAATTTGGTTAATCAATATTTGTATTGATAATTGAAATTTGGTAATATAAACCTTTCATATTTATTTTTTATTTCATTTGTATTTTCTACAATGTTTTTATGAATAAATATCATCTTGTTATTCAAATATTCAATATTGAATATTAGTTATTAATTAATAGAGCATCATAGAATAAATTAAAAGTAGTTATCTATTTTAATTTTCTGTTGTTGTGCATATTCAACAAAGTGATTTTGTGATACTGATTTAAATATTTTCATTTGAATTTTTATTGTCTATCTCTTTGTTTATTTGAATCATTAATTGATAATTAATTTAGTTTTTCAAGTTGCTCTCAGCTGAGATAGGATAACTAGTTGGTTTTTATTTCTTAGTTTAGTTTATTTCAAATAGTTGTTATATAGAATTAGATTAATTTGATAAAATTTAAAATTGTTTTTCTTTAGTTAAAATATTTAAAACAAAACCCTAAAACTTGAGTCTTTCCTTAAGAAAGCATTTTAGGATAACTTAGACTTAGGAAACTAACTCTAGGGTTTATTTTAAGCAGTAAAAGAATTAGGATAAAGTTTTACTGAATTTTTAAGTTCTCCTTAAGAGAATAAATTAAGTTGGTAGCAGGACCAAAACCTACGATATTTTTCCATTTCAAACACACTGGAAGCTTCTTTAAGCAACTTGTGTGGGCTTAATCTCCTTAAGTTGGCCAAGTCAGAAAATCCGGCCAACAAATGGCGCTAGAAGGAGGGCCGATCGGCAAGTAAGCCCTTTTGAGCTATTTCTTTTTAAATTTTGATCTATTTTAAGATGGCTCTTATCATTGTTTTAGAACTTACTTTCAGCATGCCTAGGCCTGTTGGAGGTATTTCGGAAAGTTCAATAAATCTCTTGCAAATGTTAAGTTTTGATGGAGAAGGTAAAATGACTACTTTGAAACATCTCACTAAATTTATAGATATTTGTAACCATTATCGTATAGTGTGTGAGAGTAAGATTTGCAGGATTTTTACTGTCACTTTCAAAGAATTCGAGGTTGGTTCGAAATTTTACCAGCTAAATCCATTCATTCATGGAAATATTTCATGGAGATATTTATTGATGCACATGAGGATTATAATTATCAATAGTTGAGGTATGAGATCGAAAATCTTCGCAAACAAGAAGGTGAATCTACTAGTACTTTCTTTTCAAGATTTATGTCAATTCATTTTAGATTCCATGAGAAAGATAAACTTTCTGCAAAAGAAATAACAGATTTATTTTTATATCTTGATTCTCAATCAACGTTACATGATCAAGCAAATAATGATAAGCTTCAAATTGACGATATGCATGTTGATGGTTGCATCACTTCATCGATTAATATTGATTCAAGGTCTAATATTATTTGTCCAAATTCTGACACTAAAATTGTTGAACATCAACAAATATTAGGATCTTCTAATATACAATTTCAAGAACAAAAGAATTTGAATTCGACACTTACATTAAAAAATCATTCTCTTGTTCAAACAATTGTAGTCGAAAAGGAATCGATGATTTTAGGACCTAAAATCTAATCTTTGGATGACAGTTGCATAAATCATGATTTTGCATTTTCTTCTTCTCAAATTGAACAAAATTATCTCATTCCTTCACAAAATATATCAACAAATCAAAATATGGACAATGATTTTTCTCTTGAATCAGTTAATCAAGATTTTCCTATGAAAAGGGGAACATCTAATTTTCAACATTTGGAAAGTTATCATGCTTTATATCCGGATCTATTTAACGATTATAGTTCATGTCCAGATACTAATATACAAACAAATTCTCCACTATGGCGAGTTCCTATGCAAAGTGATTTGTTGTATAAGAATGAGGAAAATCTTTCTATTTAAGATATTGACGAGGAAAATAATTTTATAAATATCTCTCATGAATCTCATGCATACGATTATATTGAAGAAGTTAAGTTAGAAGATAAAACCATTTCTTATAATGTTTTAGATTTTGGCGATACTAATGTTTTCAATTGTAAATTAATTGAGTCGTCAAAATCTTAGGAATTTCAAAGGGAAAGTGCTTACTCTAAGGTAATGTCAAAATTTGATTTTCAATTCTATGATGACGATGTTTCCTCACAAAATATATCTTCTAATTTAACTTCTCCTGGATCCTTTGATCATAATATCGACATGCCGCTTTTTTATTACTATCCTGATGAATTTGCTATCACACATTCCATTGAATATTCATTAGTTTTAGGTCTCCTCCAATATTCTTTTTATGATGTAATTTATGCATGGTTGGAAGAGTCATATTTTAAAAGATTTTCATGTCATCTTCTTCTTCCTTTTGTAAATATAAGCATTGATGTAATACTTTCTACTTTTCAGTATAAAGCATTTCGATTCTTATTACTAATGTTTGACATATTTTATCTTATAGGAATTAAAATGTTTCAATGACTTCATTGGATTTTTGACTTTACCTGATTATGATTGTATATATGATTTTAGTGTACATAAAATAAGACTAGGAATAAGATAGAGTAGTTTCATTTTTTTTGCTTTATAATTTTTAGTTTTGATTTCACACATAGTAATAAATACGAGAATGTATATATTTATGAATAAGCTCAATAGTTTTCTACTAAGGATAAATTGATCTCTACTTAATTTTTTGTCAGGTACACTTGGTTGGATTGACAAGTTAAAAAGCGTTTTGAAGCAAGTGATACAATTGGAATCCATGAATACGAGTATGGCCTCACATCAGGGAAGTGAATTCTTTATCTTATTTTCATTTCAAACTTTGTATACTTGTTATTTATCTTTTTAAACTTTGAAATATTGTAAAGTTTAGATATTGAATTTTGTAATTGACTTAGAACCACAACTCATCCTCTCACGCTTGTTCTAAGTATTTTGATATTGATATGATGGTCATGCTTTATCTATTCACAGTTGCCAGATATTACAAGTAGTTGTTGATTCGTTTTCAATATGAAAGATATACTAGTCAAAGAGAGGGGCATGATAACGATCTATTGCCAGGTTCATCATTGTAAAATGTTTTTGTTCATAAATAGGTTCCAGATGTTTCATAGACTGCAGACTTTAAAATCTATTTTTAGCTATCAATTGCAGAGAATTAGGGATGCAGTTATCAAAGTGTTATTATAAAAACTATGAAAATTGTTGTAGTAAGGTTCGATGGAGTATTGAAGGAAAATACTTATTAGAAATATAATTACAGTGTCTGGTTTTAATTTCTTTACTGAAGTTTTATCTTCATGGAGGATTGTGACTAGAGTTCTCAAACCAGTATCACTGCTTGTTACTCTTTTGAAAACTATATATATATATATAATGTATTTTCTCACCATATATTTTATGCAATTGTACTGTGATATGGTTGTATTTATCATTTGAAATTATACTATGTTTGCATAATATTGATGTTTGATTGAGAATATTATTGAATTTGGTTAATCAATATTTGTATTGATAATTGAAATTTATTAATATAAACCTTTCATATTTATTTTTTATTTAATTTGTATTTTCTACAATGTTTTCATGAATAAATATCATCTTGTTATTCAAATATTCAGTATTGAATATTAGTTATTAATTAATAGAGCATCACAGAAT
>LPNX010858674.1:93934-107328 GCA_001517045.1 Pseudotsuga menziesii
GCTCTTAGAATAGATAGGATAACTAGTTGGTTTTTATTTCTTAGTTTAGTTTATTTCAAATAGTTGTTAAATAGAATTAGATGAATTTGATAAAATTTAAAATAGTTTTTGTTTAGTTAAAATATTTAAAACAAAACCCTAAAACTGGAGTCTTTCCTTAAGAAAGCATTTTAGGATAACTTAGACTTAGGAAACTAACTCTAGGGTTTATTTTAAGCAGTAAAAGAATTAGGATAAATTTTTACTGAATTTTTAAGTTCTCCTTAAGAGAATAAATTCAGTTGGTAGGAGGACCAAAACCTGTGAGATTTTGCCATTTCAAACACACCAGAAGCTGTTTTAAGCAACTTGTGTGGGCTTAATCTCCTTAAGTTGGCCAAGTCAGAAAATCAGGCCAACAGACCCATAGCAGTAGATTCTTACAAATCTGTCGAAAATCTCAAAAAAAAATTAGGGGGAAAGATATCTTTACAACAAGTCAAGGATGACTAGTTTTCCCTATGATTCTTCCTTTATTTCTTCATTACATGGTAAAAATGAATTTGCATATTTGAGCACTAATTTTATATGTATCTATTTGAATCCTTCCATGCATGTGTTAATTTTTCCTTTCCTTTACCTACCTATAACAGCATGATTAGACTTTCTTATCTTATTTTGGAAACTGCTGAATTTTCTTGTATGGCTTGCGGACATGCCATATCTTTGGTTTGGAGGGGGAGTATCAAACTATCTATCCTTTATAAAAGTGACAATTTATTTCTCTAACAATCATGGAAGTACAATTAAAAGGATCAAAGTAATTGTTTTTATGTCATCTCCTTGTAGGTTCGAAGCTTAGAAAATCTATCATTATCAGTAGTATGATCTGATCAAGCAAAACGTATTTTCTTACAGGAAATATGAAGGATTATACGAAGGATCATATGAAGGATTGAATAACGGCCTGAATGAAAAGCCAAATGATGTTCTAAATACGCATGATGATATTTTTCCTATGATTAAAGCTAGCTTAATTTTTGACTTGGCTAAGTCATATCATCATTATTAAAAATCATATCCTTAAGGGTACTTTTTACTAAAATTTGACTCATGACTTGGTACAATCTCGATCTAATATGATTTTGTTTTATCCTCATATAGGCTTGAAAAGATATTAGGGTACTTTCTAATCATTACTATGATGTCACCACCTCATCTCATTTTTCATTCACACGTATAAATTGCTAAATATATTTCATTCATATGCATAAGCCATTAGATGATCAATATTTTCGTTCAAATTGGGATTATGGTAATGAGCATGGTCATATGTTTGCTTTAAGTTGATGTAAACTTTGGATAGGGTTGAACAAACTAAAAACCTTATGAACTCGTTAGAAGTTGCATTTTGATGACACGTGTTTTAAGGGCTGCCTTAATGGCACGGTCATCCAAAATACGCTGAGGTGGCTGCACAATCATTTGATTGACTGAATGTGGCATGCTTTAAATATGATGCGAATCCTTTCCATTGTTTCTGTATGACCGTTATTACTGTAGAATCCTATCGCCAGATTTTTCTCCATATTTCTCGTAGATCCCTGTTTCATCACCTTGGCTTAACCATGCCAAACCGTTTCGAACCAGAGAGTTATCAGGACCTTTTCCTGATACCTGAATTTAGAGACTATCATGAAATATTCTTTCGCGCAAGATCAAACCCTTTTCTACATCAGTTGCAGGGTTTTGATGAGGAAATCTCATTACTGTTCACAATGGTCTTTAATGGGAGAGAAGCAAGGATTGGCCATTTAGTTTTTTAGGTCACTAAGGAGTCAATAGCCTGGGCCACCAAGATTCCCCGAGAGGGAGAACGTTGGCACAAGAATTGGTTTGTCCCTAGAGCATCGCACAATTTTGCATTGAAACCTAAGTGTCGTCATGTATCAGGAAGCAAAGGCTATCATCACAGTTGGATCAAACTAGAATATCCCAATCCATTGACATTTATTATCCACCTAGTCACCTGCGAAGGTAAGTTCAACATTTTTAAATCTGGTCATCTGCATCTATTGGCTCACTTTGTGGATCAGAAATACCTGAATTTCCCATTTTTATTCATATGGAGTCTCAAAAAGATGTCTAATTTGGTTCAGAAGAACACCCTCCATCCCAAAAATAACCTATATCACCCTAGCATCATAAAACTTCTCATCCTTGATCAGCTTAAAGAACGAAACCAAACATGGGATACTTTCGTTTTCAAGGTCCTTAACCCTCATTTGAAATATTCACAAATTCCCCCGATATTCTCATGGCCAAAAGTCTAGTCCATATCCATCAACAAGGAAGAAAAACCCTAACATAGTTCATCTAGATGATGATATATCAGAGGCAATCCGATCTACATGGTCTACCCCTGTTGTTCCTGTTGAATTCATACCTCTGTCACAACCTCATACTAGGAAACAGAAGGTGGAATTTGCACAAACCAATCATCAGCCCCGTGTCCAGCCCATACATTCAAGCGTCCAACTCGACATACAGAGAGACCATCCAGATAGTCTGGCTGAAACACATATTCCTGACCCAGGTTCACCTTTATACGCATTGGATAACCTTTAAATTGATTTGTTGAAAGACATTGCTTATGAAGATGCTTCTACACATGTTCAAGATTTAAACCCTGATAGTTATGTTCCAAGTGCTGATGTTGAAGTGTTGACCAAAGAAGAGATCCCTCTACAGGATTGTAACCAGTCCCTGAAACCATGTCAACCCCTACAACCAACAGCATAACAACTAACCTCTGAGTTGACATAGTCGACACAACAGAATGAAGCGCATGTCAAATTAATCTTAGAGCTTGGAGAACAAAATAAACTGTTATGACTATAGATTAAGGCTATGGAAGATCTTTATAAGACTGTCAGTACAACACAAAGAGACCAAAGTGCAAGGTGTGCTCTCTTGAAAGCACAAGCTAAAGAGTTGAAGTATAATCCACCTACTTCGTCAACAGGGTCGAACGTAGCTGCGCGCAACTTTGCCTTCTTCGAAATGATATCTCTTACCTTGTACCAGTGGGACCTGGCATCCTTTTGGTTTGGGGGTATGTTGAGCCCCATTTTGTTACCCTTTTTGAGCTAAAAAGCCTATGTATTAACGCATATTTTGTTGTCACTTTGGCGTCTTTTCATCACACAGACTACCTTTCAGCTTCAGGTATGATCTTATTTTGATTTATTTTAAGATTAATTAACTCTTGATTATTTTACTATTTTAATGAGTAAATTTGATGATTATTTGATGTAACCATTAACAAACACATTCGTGGATTGCAGAGCATGTTTTTTGGGTGAATTCTACATATAGACACATGTTCGGATAGATATGCGCATATCATATCCAACTCGTCATATAGCTCGCCGAACCAACCACGCATTCGAACTGATTGATTCTCTAGCATTTAAGCATGGAGTGCTTTGGAAATTGTCGATTGTCCACCTGTTGAAGCTTTAGGACGGGCCTCATTCTGGAAGGTTTCCAGCGTACATCACAACGCTAGAGAAGGCGAGCCACCTCATGCTCGATGGAAACCAACTCGCGACAAGGGAGGAGATAGACTGTGTGTTGGCATTAAAGCAATGAATTGTAATAATGGTTGACTCATCCTAGAAGAGCATTCGACCACGAAAGGGTTGACTTGCTTTCTTTCTCAAAAACTATATATATGAGAACGCTTGTATGTGAGGGGGGTTAAGCATAAGTAGTTTTTTAGCTCAGCAAGTTTATGTAATAAACTTTATTTATTTTTAATGGAAAGTGATGTCATACTATTTACAATCGTGTTCCATTAGCAGGCTGTGAATCTGTTTGCTGGGAGTCCCCCCCACCAATCAAAGTTTTTATCTTTCGTATAGTCTCTTTCCTTTTTATAATTAGCATAATTTTGTCCATAGAATTTCATTTCTACAATTGTTTATATTGTTTCCTGTAACTTAGATTTCATTCCAGCCTTATGATGCTTATAGTTTAGATTCCATTTTTAATGTTATGATGCTTATATAGTCTTTCAATTTTATTGGCAACTGGTTGCATATAGATTAGATTGCAATTTCTTTTGTTACATTTCTAGTTTATTAGACTAGATTGTAATTTCTTTGTAATGCATTTGCATATACATTAGATTGTGAATCCCTTTTTGCATTTGCATATAGACTAGATTTTCATTCCTTTTCATATAGATTAGATTGTGAATCCCTTTTTGCATTTGCATACAGACTAGATTGAATTCCTTTCCTTATAGATTAGACTTTAAACTTCCTTTTGATGCATTTGCATATAAAGTGGATTGTAATTCTTTTGATGTATTTCTAGTTATTAGTTGATTCAATGATAATAGATTAAAATTACTTTCAATACTGTACTTAGTTTCAATTCTATTAGTTCTTAGTATGTTCTGAATTTATCTAATCTCTCATTTCCTTTCAAATCTTTAGGTAATAATGCTTTTAAATTATGAATTGTATTATCTTTTAGGGCAGATAGGTTTGAGTTATGAATTGTAAATTCTATGTGAATTAGTTGTTAAATAGGTTTAACCTCCTGTATTTACATCCTAGTTATTACATGCATAGGTCAGCTGGCCGAAATCATCTAGATTAATCAATTTTTCAAAGTTTTAAGTACTTTTGTATACAGACTGTTTGGCTTGTTATATAGATTGTCGTTTCAACCTATTGTTTAGTCTTTCATATAGTCCTTAGCATATTTGGCATAGTTTCAGTCTGTTTTCTTTAGTTCTTTGAGAAGGTTTTGATTAAGGATAGTTAGACAGTAATTATACTTCTTTTTTTAGAGTATGTGATTAAATTATTTAGAGTATTTATTAAGCCTTTAAGTATTTTTACCATATGATTATATTAGCTTGAATTCATTCTATTTCTCTACATGTGATTTAAAGTTAATTATAAGTTGGTAGATATATTGATCGGTCATCAATAGAAGTTGTTCTTTTAAGATTAGATGGTTATTTAATAAGAATTTAGATCATCATCCAGTTTTCTTAGTTAGTTCTTTTCCTTTGCATTTTTGATAAGTGTCCATGATATAAAAGAACTATGTTTACCATTACTTGCAACTGGAAATTCCTTAGTTTACATATTTTTGTAGAGGTAAAGTTAGACTTAATTCCCTTTAGTTTCTATACTTCCTTTGAAAGCCACTTTGACTCTCCTCCTACCCCTGTCCCAATCACTGTAGATGCTTATCCCCAAAACAATCCAGGAGAGTGGAATTAGTTTGAATTTCCATGTATATCATTAGTTCTATATTCTAGTTGATGTAATTCTACAAGTCTTTCTTTGTATAGTTAGTTTTTAAAGTTGTTTTGAAGTAGTAGAATAGGTTTTAAGGGATAGTTTGTAATCTTGTTTTTATTTGCATCAAGTATGTATAAAAGTAGAGTAGTATAACTGGATACTACACGAGTCTAGTATTTTAGCTTAATATTCTTAATTGTTAAATATTTAGGAGTCTTTGCTTCTTATTTCAAAAAGATCTTTTGATTGATGTTTGATAAAATATTGCCATGACACCTTAGGAATCCTTCTACCTTCACATATATTTTGTAGCAACTCCAAGCTTACAAACCCCGGTCAATAATTAAATATTAGGTAAACTATTCAAGACAATATTTTCCCCAACAATACTAGATTCGGGATGGAAGACCAGCTGCAGCGGCTTATCAAATCCGGCATGAATTCATCTACGGTTGCGACTATGACGATCCGTGAATCCAACCATGAAGAATTTTGCGTAGTAAGAGATAGGCTAGAGTCTATTTTTTATATTATTTGCAAACAACCATTAGCAAGACCTCTATTATAGGACAACTCGTCGTTTAGCACTGAGCCCTGGTACAGGAATGTGCAAGTTCCCCCGACTGTGATCGACGCCATAAATGAAGATGTTCACCAGCAACTGCACCCAGTACAGAGCGTGACTTTGGATCTAAACAAACTATCAGCTATAGCATTGGTTGAGTTGTAGCATGGCGCCATGCTGGATTTGGTGGCGCAACAAAAAGAATTGGATGAGGGCTATGTTGAGTCCCAGAACACCACTGCAAAGCTGTAGAAGGAATGAGAGGAGATGTACTAGGCCTACGTGCAGTTGGCAAAGGAAAAGTTACAATAAATCAACCAGTTGAAGGCGACACAGGCCGAGTTATAGCGGAAGGATGCTGAATAGATTACTGACCTTAAGAAGGCACAAGACCGCCTAATTGTTGAACATGAACAGCTATGTGCCCGATGCAGCGAAGTTGAGCAGGTTATTTCTGATTCCTACCAGAACATTTTTGACAACACCACAGGGCTCACCCCAGTTGAAAAGGCCAAGCGATTGGGGAAAACTCTAGTTCAACTTCAGGAAAATAACTTGCTGCTCCAGGCCCAGGTACACCCTACCATGCTGCTAGAGCAGGTTGCAGAGCACAAGACCTCCATCGAATAAATTGCCCCTTATTTCAGCACCATGGAGCAAGAGGCTAAAACTATTAAGGAGGCGACCACATAGTTTTGGAAAAGTGTTGCTTAGGATGAGCAACTCGATCAATTGACTGCGTAGGTGAAAGAGGTAGAGGGCCAACTGACGACCCTGAAGACGTCGCTAAAGGCCATGCTCCTGATGGTGCAGATCACCTGGGCCACATAATTGAATGATCTATAGCAGTTAGCTACACGGGCATAAGAACACCAACAAAATGGTCGTGAGTAGCTCGACGAATGCCAAGAAATCGGTGGCTAGTTGGTTGTTAAGGTCGTCACCACGCTCCAGGTCGTTCAAGAGAATTGACCAATGGTTAACAGCAAGGCTAGTGAGGATCACCCCATCTAGCAAACTTTGACTAACTGTTAGAGTATCACCAGTAAAGTCCAGCTGTGGGTTTAGGAAATTGCGCAGCAATTTGCAGATTTTAAGGATAAGACTTTGGCACACACCCTGTCGACTTAATGTGGCTTGAGGGCAAGCCACAAAACTATGTTGGGGGCCTTTTGGCAAGGGGTTTGGGGTGAGTGAGTTGCGTAGTGTCGTAGTAGCTGCACAAGCTCATGCAATACTGCACAAGGGTAGATCAGTGCGATAGGCAAAAGAAGAACCGCTTTATGAATATTTTATGTATATTTTGACCACGTTTTGTTGCAATAGGTCAGTAGTAGTTAGAATTCAGTTAGTAGTGGACCCTAAATGTAAAGGCTTAATCCTATTTATAGATATATTTTGAGGATATCAAGAGGAAATCAATGTTGTGTGATTGTATGGATAATATCTGGTGTGATTTGTTTTATGGATAATTTTCTGTCTTAACTGTGATTTTTATCCAGGTTTCTTTGTGATGTATGCAGTCTCTTGTTTTGGAGAAGAATTGCGTAATGCTATAAATTTATGCAAGGTTAATATGATGCGATGAGTATGGCTCAATTATTTTTTTTCGGTATAGATCTATTATGATGCTAAGACTCTGTTTTGTTACGATGGCATAATATAGATGTGATTCAGTCTCTTCCTGCTGTATCGATACAATTTGTTGTTTTTATGTTGATGCAATCTATAACTATTTGATGTGCTATAAATGATGATGTTTAATGAATAATGTTGCGATATTATTGTGTGATGATTGCATAAGTTATGGTGTCCCTCTGTCGGATCCTGATATTCTCCTCTCCCACTGTCGAAAACTCGGTTCTGACAGCTCTCCCTTGAATGCCTCGGGTGAGACCTCGCCTGCTCCACATATGTTGCTGGGTAGGGTAAAACCTGTCTGGGCTGGTGATCAAGAATATTGCGCTGTAGGGTGTCGACAGAGTGGGAAATCCTATCGACGAAGCTTTATTGGTGGGCTTCGCCATCAAATTTCAGCCTCTAAATTGAAAGAGGTTTTTCCCTGATCTGATTTCCTTGGATTATCTTCCTTATTTTCTTTCCCTTTGTGCTCTGTTAAATTCTTAGAGGTGTCCTTAGTGGGTAGATCATTCTTCAGTTTGCTTGTAGAGTATTTTTTTGTCACTTCTTTATTCATCATAATGGGAACATTTATGTTCCTTGCACCAATATGCCTCTGTAGATCCATGACAACAAGCTGATACCCCTTCTTAAACTCCTATGTTTCCTTAGTAGGAAGATCCTATGTTTCATGATAGAAATTATCATGCTCTTCTTTGGTAAAAAAGACAAAGGATGATTCAGTGTCCAACAGGTGAATTCCATCCTCAATTTCATTTCCATAACCCTCTTCCACATAATTCTCCTGAAATGGGGGCCTTCCAGGTTGATTATGATGGTTTCTCTACTGTCTCTGCATGTTTTGGAGGACTTGGGGCATTCTAAAATTCTAGTTTCTATTTTGTTGCTCTTAATTTTCCCCGGGAGGTGTTCTATTATCCATGGTGAGCCTCTCCATCAAATTTTCCATTGCTTTCATCATTGTTGCTAGGGTTTGAGCCCTAGCTTGTATGAATGAGTACCTACTAAGGACAATGGATTCCTTAGTAGCAGGTCAATGAAATATGAATTAAAAGCTATAACTTGAAGTAAAAAGATGGTAAACAATAATGAAAATTAAATCTAAACAAGTTCATTAAACAAAACAGTAAAAAGTAAATAGTAATTTTGTATTAATTTGACCTTCAATGTGAAGGTTGGTGAAGCCCTTTGCGGTGATCCGAGTCGGTAGCTCCGAGCTTCAAGCTGCTTCTTCTCTTTCTCCAATGGTGGAAATGGGCCAAAAGGGGCTCTCACGGTGAAAGTAGCTTCAATGGTGAGCTATGGTTTCACGAGCAATTTTGGCAGAGGCAGGATACTTGTGATTGTAGATCTGGAATAAGGGGTTTCCACCCCTTATTTATAATTGAAAACCATGCGGTTTTAGGGTTAGGGTTTCAGCTATTTAGGGTTTTTTCCTCATTTCCTCATTATTTAATATTTTTTCTTCCTTTTTGGATATTTTTGCTTTTTTGGAGGAATTTTGGATATTTTTAGCTGAAAAGAGGGTTTTATGGCCTTTTGGAGGCATTTTAAGCCTTTTGGAGGCTTTTTACATGGTTTTATGGGTTTTGGATGGAAATATGGTATGAAAATGGACAAATGAGCCATGTGATGGGGTAGATGAGGTGTTGAACCTTTTTTGGGTGTTAACAGATTGCCCCCTGATGTGCGAGGGCAGGAGCTCATCGTATGGCCGATGGACATCATGAGTCATATTCATGGTTTTCCTGGGGTGTGGAGAAGAGAAGGAACCAACTGAAGCCCGGAACAACGATCTCGAACCACCTGCAAGAACTGAAGAGTACATAACCTCAATAATGGATGAGGAATCATCTCATCATACGAACGAGGCGGGAATTCCCATGCTCGTATCAAGATACATAAAAATAACTGTGAGGCCCAAAAGGAGGGTCCTGTAGGATACATAGGAAACCACTGTGTATATCATAAGTGTCCATAGGGGACACAATGCTGCAACATACTGCTGGGATGACCATGTCTGAGCTGAACAAATGATGCACTGGTAATGACAGCAGTGCTACTGAATGTGGTTCTGAAGGAACTGATGAGCTGCTGGATCAAAGTGACAACGGTCATACATGCAGTGGTATACTGATCTGGAACTGAACTTTGTACGCGAGGAAGCATGGAACTGGATGGCTTCCGAATACAATCTCCAACGCAGCCCGGACATCCACGGGAACATATCACTGAGCATTCCAAAGTGACTCACCAATGTGCTAGATTCGGAGGGAATCCGGGGTCTTCGACATATAATGGAAAGGATATACATCCTGCGCGATTCTCAACGATGCGATTAAGGTGCTGAAGTCGAGCATGTGAGAAACAACCATTCGGAGAGGCAATGATGACTCCTCTCACAAATGGTCCATAGGCACTCACCACAGATGGTGATGGGTCCAAGACACAGGGACCTCTGGGTCTATCCTCTGGAATAGAGGGGCTGTCGTCGATAGAGGGAGACCTGCAATTATCAAGGCAATGATGTTTCCTTGACAGGAGCGCGAGGTGAAAAACCGAACTGTAATAGTACTGATGGCAGGGGTGGTCAACTGGGGAATAAATGGGTAAGTAGAGAGGGTGGACTCAAACTTCCTTTGTTCAGAGTATGATGGCGGAGATGATTGGGCAGCATATGGGACTGACTAGTGCTGAAAGGGATCATAGCTATACAGGATCTGCTGGTGAATGGGATGAGGTAGACTCAAGCTGTGGTAAAATGGTAGGAGACTGCTGAATACTCTGAACAAAGGCGACCTTAGTGGGGGTGCTGCCGAGAGGATTTGATCATAGCACCAAGAGGTGCGGGGGGGAACCTTTTCAAGTGTGGATATCAAAATGGTACTGTCATGTGGATTTTACGAGCCCAAGACAGTTCATGCTCATGGTTGCTTTCAATTTGAAGGAGTCTGAAAGCAAATAAGAAGACTCTGAAAACATGGAATGATACTGTCGTGTGGATTTTACGAGCCCATGACAGTTCATGCTCGTGGTTGCTTTCAATTTTAAGGAGTCTGAAAGCAAATAAGAAGACTCTGAAATGATGGAATGGTACTGTCGTGTGGATTTTACGAGCCCACGACAGTTCATGCTCGTGGTTGCTTTCAATTTTAAGGAGTCTGAAAGCAAATAAGAAGACTCTGAATTAATAGCCAGGCAAGGAGGAAGTGTTCAATGAAGGGACACTGATGATGACCAGGACTGAGGGTGGGGGAGAACCAGTCGACCTTGGGGGGAAGGAAGTCTTTGGACTCGACTGCAAATTGGGTAGCAGTGTTAGAGGAAGATTCATCTGGGAGGAAGTAGGAACGATGGTGCATGTCATCCCAAGGATAATCCGGGGCAGTGAGAGCTTTGAGAATTTCCTCATCCGTACGGAATGTTTGGCTCATCAAATCGATTGACGAGGGTGTAGTGACGGAAGAGATCATATATATGGTATTAATCTCTTCGGAAGAGGGAGAGTCCGGGGGGTGGATCTCCACAATGGTGGGTGATGTCTTTTCAAGATCTAAATGGTTCATCTCAAAAAGAACGGGATTGACCTTTCCGGAAGGGGGAGAGACCGAGAAATGAATTTCCTTAATGGTGAGGCGTGCCATCTCGAGATCCAGATTGTTCATCTCAAAGAGAGTGGTATTAACCTCTTCGGAAGGGGAAGAGACCGGGGAATGGATTTCCTCAATAATGAGTGGTGCCGTCTCAAGTTCCGGATTGTTCATATCAAAGAGAGCTAGCCTATACTTGGGGAGATCGGGACAGTGATGGGAGTAATGCCCGTAAACATCGCATAAGGCACAGGAGTGGTTAGTGCGCAGGGATTTGTCGTGAGGCGTAGGGGTTGGATCTAGATGGACAACCGGGATGGTGGGGTCGTCGTCGAGCATTTGCATGGACTCCTTTAATGCTGGTAACTGAGGACATAGGTGAGTCGCATGTCCCAACTCATCGCATAGCGCGCATTTGGGAGGAGCACGAAACACAGGGGGGTTTTTGACTGTCTTAGCGGGTGGGACAGCAGTGTAAGGTTGGGGGCCTCTGCCCCCAGTGGGTTTGGGAAGAAGAGGGGGGGGTTTCAAGGAGGATGACGGGGTAACAACACCAGGAGGTGGTTGATTAGCAGTGACAATGGGTTGCACTGGTTGCAGGATGACATCTGGTGTCGGGGGACGAACGGGAGGCGAAAGATACCAAACGGGTAATCCTAAGGTTAACCCGGGGAGGTTGAGGGTAGCCATGACCGGGGCGCTAGCCACTCCTGAGGGAGGGAAGAGGAAAGGAATGGTATGAATGGGTGTAGCACCAATGTGACTAGGTACCAAAGGGGGTTTAGGCAACAAAGGTGTTTGATTAGTAGGAGTCCGCGTGATGTGGGACAGGGTACATAGATCGGATACTTCGGTGGTAGGAGACGGGGGTGGAATAGATGGGAAGGTCGAGGTCATTGGCGCATCTGAGTAAACTCCGGGACCCACTGAAGACACGAATGAGGTGGTGGCATCCGAAATAGGTTGTTCAACCATGGGGAGTACGGGCCCTATAGAAGAAACGACTGTGTTGGTGGCACCCGAGATAGGTTGTTCCACCATGGGGAGAACATTTTCGGGTGCCGCAGGGGCATTGGGATCGTGGTAAGTAAGTTGGTCAACCGTGACCACGCGTCCCTCATGGGGGAACATCATGATACGAAAAATGGTAGAAGCGACTGCTCGCATGGCATACATGTAGCTGCGGCCAAGTAAAAGGTTATAATCAAGCTGTGCATTGATAACCTCGATGTTGATTAGGACGGTTTTTCCAGCCAGCTGGACGGGGACATTGGTCAATAGGACTTGTGGTTGAGCTGAACGGCCGTCATAGGCTCGCAACGCAGTAGAGGACTGCTGGAGAGGGGGGGATCCCATTTTCTGCCAGATGGAGATGGGCATGACACATGTAGAGGCACCTTCATCAATAATGCATCGATGGACGACAAAATTCCGGATGGAAACAAAAACTTGGAATGATAAATTGGAAGGCAGGCGGGGGTCGGATTGGTCCAAATCAAATGCCATTAACTGCGAATCATTTGGATCGATAGCTCCAATGGCTGAGAGTAAAGTATTACGCTGCGAAGGGCAGTTTTTCAAGACTTCTAAAACAGACATCGCTGCGGGGGATTGGGCTAAATCATCGACAATGTTGTAGTTAGACGCAGCCCGCGCATTGGGGTTGTTGTTGATACGGCGAAGTGGGAAACGGGCTGTTTTGGGAACTCCCTCTAGTGGAGGTGGAGGTATACGTAACGCCTGATCAGTGCGATGAGCGTTAGTGGGGTTATTGGCAGGAGGGGCTTCCAGGGTGGAGCCATATTGGTTCCGCCGAGTCTGGAGGTTGACCTCATCGGAGGACATCATCAACAGATGGTGGGTACTTGAGTCAAATATGGGTTGATCAGGAGCCATGTAAGTGATTTGTTGGATGGGCGCATTAGCTGGAGGGGGAGCCAACGGTTCAGTGTTCACTAGGCCTTGGTTTGGTAAGGGGTTTTGTAGCACCAAAGGTGGCTACTGAGGTTGTGGGGGATTGGGTGGTGCTTGAGGAGCCGCCTGTCCTTGGCGTAGTCTATCAGCAACCAAAAGTTGTTGGACTCGCTCCATAAGTGGACAAAAATGGGTGTAGTGGCCATAGACCCTACAAACAGAACAAGGATAGTTCATTCGCAAATTAGGGTTTGTAGCCTGCTTGGGCGGGCGATCAAGGTTTTGGTTGGTAGGGGCCGCGTTATTATTAGCGGGGGGATTAGGGTGTTGACCAGCTTGCTCGGTCTATTGGTTGTTCCCACGATTGCGGCCTCTGCC
>LPNX010858674.1:109285-173222 GCA_001517045.1 Pseudotsuga menziesii
GCAACTTCGTAAATATCAATAATACTGAATTAAAAAGTTTTATCATGCAAAATTATCTGAATAAGCAATACTAAAATTTTTAGAAAACAATGCTGTAAAAAGGTAACAGGAATAATGGTGCAGAAAAGGCTGCAGGACTGTAGGTAGGACAGATGGCTGTGCAGGTGCAGGAAATATGGCAGCAAAGGGGATGGTGTCAAATATAGCAAAAAATTGCAACAATCAAACCACGGGTTTGGACGAAACAGGTGCGCTCAGATCGTGGTTTTTTGGTTGACAGCGGCGGTCGGACCACGGGTTTGGACGAAACAGGCGCGCTCAGATTGCAGTTTTCTGCAGCGGTCGGACCGCGGGTTTGGATGAAACAGGTGCGCTCAGATCGCGGTTTGCTGGATGGCAGCAGCGGTTGGACCACGGGTTTGGATGAAACAGGCGCGCTCAGATCGCGGTTTGCTAGCTGACAAATGCGGTCGGACCGTGGGTTTGGACGAAACAGGCGCGTTTGGGTCGCAGCTAAGGGCTGGACAGGCGCGGTCGGGTCGCGGCTAAAAGCAGAAAAGACGTGGTCGGGACGCGGTTATGGGGCTGAAAGTCGCGGTCGGCGACGGCTGAAAGCGGCAGCCGAAAGGAAAAAATGGAAAATAAAATAACTAAAAAAGCCAGCGGAGTCGCCAAAACTGTTGCTAGGGTTTGAGTCCTAGCTTGTACGAATGAGTACCTACTAAGGACAATGGATTCCTTAGTAGCAGTTCAATGAAATATGAATTAAAAGCTATAACTTGAAGTAAAAAGATGCTAAACAATAATGAAAATTAAATCTAAACAAGTTCATTAAACAAAACAGTAAAAAGTAAATAGTAATTTTGTATTAATCTGACCTTCAATGTGAAGGTTGGTGAAGCCCTTTGCGGTGATCCGAGTCGGTAGCTTCGAGCTTCAAGCTGCTTCTTCTCTTTCTCCAATGGTGGAAATGGGCCAAAAGGGGCTCTCACGGTGAAAGTGGCTTCAATGGTGAGCTATGGTTTCACGAGCAATTTTGGCAGAGGCAGGATACTTGTGATTGTGGATCTGGAATAAGGGGTTTCCACCCCTTATTTATAATTGAAAACCATGCGGTTTTAGGGTTAGGGTTTCAGCTATTTAGGGTTTTTTCCTCATTTCCTCATTATTTAATATTTTTTCTTCCTTTTTGGATATTTTTGCTTTTTTGGAGGAATTTTGGATATTTTTAGCCGAAAAGAGGGTTTTATGGCCTTTTGGAGGCATTTTAAGCCTTTTGGAGGCTTTTTACATGGTTTTATGGGTTTTGGATGGAAATATGGTATGAAAATGGACAAATGAGCCATGTGATGGGTAGATGAGGTGTTGAACCTTTTTTGGGTGTTAACAATCATCATGTCCATCCTGGCATCTTGAAAGTTAGAGGAAGAAGGTTGTTCAGGATCATTATCTTTCCTTCTATCTCCCTCTTTCCTCCTCCATTCTTCCTCATCCTATTCTTCCTTCTGGCAGCAGTCAGGTTTACCTCTACTTCTATGGCATCATTCATCATATCGGCTAGGGAGGCTAATTTTCTTTCACTCAGCAACAAGGTAAATTCACTATCAATTGCTTCAACATATTGGAGTTGGGAAGAACTATCGGGGGGGTGAACTGGGTAGGGATGGAATTATATGTCTTCATAAATATGTTACAAAAATCCTAGATAGATTCACTCTCCCTCCTCCACATGGAATGGTATTGGGACAAATATTTCTTGTAGTTTTTCTTGTCTGCCCATTTTTTCTTGAAAGCATCTTTAAATGCTTGATAGTTCAGAATGGAGTTGTCCAAAAGGTTTGTGAACCATTTTATTGCTTCTCCAACAAGACATTGGGAAAACACTTGGACTTTCACATCATCATGGTCTACTTCCTCCAAGCTTTTCTAGTCTGAAAACCATCCCAAGTGTTCCTCGGCTGAATACCCCCTCTCCCCATTAAATTATTTGATTATTTGGTTGTACCCATGTGGAAGGTCATGAATAGAAACATGTAGAAGCATAGGGGAAAACCTATTGGCCATTCATGGGTTTATAGTAGGATTTCCAAGAGGAATTGAAGCTGGTGTGACATATTAAATTACTCTACTCTGAGGAACTACAGAGCTGTGAGGGACTGTAAAACTGGATGATGAAGGCTGCTTAAGATTTGAAGCAGTGGGAGATAAGGATATGGAAGCAACCTGCCTTCTAGAAGTAGGGTATGTGGAGGTCAATGAGGCTGATTCAGAGGAAAATAAGGGGCACTCTTGATCAGAAAAGGATTGAATATCCCTATGTAGATACTCTGAGATCTCAGGTGACCAGAAAGTATGGGATAAATTGAAGTTAGATGGGTCTAAAACTACTTCATCCAGGCTAGACTCAGACTTAGTCCTAGGAAAAACTATCTCAAATTCTTCATCACAATGCCTAGATATATGATTAATAGAAACATCACCTTCAATAGGAAAAGAAAGAGTTATATCTAACTGAGGTATAACTAACCTCTGCAACTTACTGGCCTCCTGAACCAGTCTCTCTGGATCGAAAAATTCTTGAACATGTTCAACATCAAGATTGCTCCTCGTATTGGTCCTTCTAGCCACCAGTATTCCCAGTGGAGTCACCTTCCAAAATATTTGAGTGGAGTCACCAGAGCATATACAAACAATATGTTTCTATGAATGGATGCTCAACCAGGTTGTAGAAATAAAACAATGCCATTCCCCTGAGGAGATAATAGCAATTAGTCCCCTGGAAATGGCACCAAGATGTTATCACCCAATAATATTCCTATGGCTGTGATATGAAATCACTGGGGTAACCATTTCAAATAATTATTTAGGTTGTATTCTAGCCTATACATCCTAAGAGGGATCTCTTAGAGTCATAAGACCATTCACATACACATATGTCTCGCAGCAATCATTCAGAAGGCTATTATCCGATGGGAATGGGTTGTTTGTATTTTGAAGAGTGTAAGACAGAAAAATAGAAAACACCATTGGGAAAGGAGTCGAAGCCTGAAACATTCAAGGGATTACAAAAATAATGATAGGTGATTATCCTTCGTAATCTGAGTCAACATGGTCAATTAACTTTAAGAGATTGCATGGAGGAATGAGAAGAATCCCAGTGAAACAAGAGGCACCTATTTGTGGATGAATGTCTTGAAACACCTTTAACAGAAGCAACAATAAAGGCTGATAACTAAAATGGAGAACCTAGAAGAGGATGAATTCCATGAAATTCATCATAAACACATAACAAATATGATTTCTAATGAAAGGAGCACTTAACAGAGAACAAATTCCTTGCATACAACTAGAAACGTATTAGCAAAACTTCACACATACATTGAAATGGAGCATACAGGAAAACATAGACTGAACATTGAACACTGTGATGAATCTCAAACACTCAAAACATACTTCTACATTAAATACTTCCAATAAAATCTTAGGGATACAAAACCAAGCGCATAGGCTTCCAAAATGAATGTTGAACCCCCATTTCCTCTATTGAGGTTATATTTGTAGTTCAATTTGGTCCCGAGACGAATCTTGAAATAGAGCACCAAAATTAGCTACATCATGGGAATCAAACCCGAATGTACAAAATCCTAACAAATTCTGAGGTGGCACATGTGCCATGATCACAAAACAAATCGGAAAAGCACGCTCTGATATGCGTGACTGATCAAAATGGAAAACTTTAGTATCTGGGGGTCTTAGGATCACTTGATGAAAAAGACTATTCAAAGCATATTCAAACATACTTCTACTATAGAGGTGAAGAAGTGGTTCTGATATCTGAGTAGAGGCTCCTCGAACCCTTCTTCTTTGACTGTGTAGCGGCTGGTTGGACAACCACTATCTACTTTGCAACCTCTTCTATATTCCACTGATTCTACTCTCATATTTTGCAGCATGCATGCTCTACTTCCGAAATAGATCTCAGTCATGGATCTATTTTGAATCAAATCTACACCCTCCATTTTATAAGCCCGTTACCATCATTCCATGAGCTTCTTTTCACAAATATTTCTTCCACAAGATTCCTTTCGCTAACTTTCTTCCACATTTTCCTTTCCGTAAAATGGCAGATTATGGATCGCGGGTTTCGAATTACAAGTTTTCCAATTCTCACATCCAATCTTCTGCCTTTTTTTCTTCTGCGTTTTTCTTTCGGCCACTCTTTACAACCATTGATTTTGTGTGACTCGTCCATAGCTGTCAATCTAACATCAAACGTGGATTTCATCTTATCTTGGTGGATCCTCTATCTTCCTTACACCTTTTTCTTCTAGGATTCTTCTGGAGTGTCTGATAATTTGTGGCTCGAATATCCACTGTTGAAATCTTTTGGATTGACCCAATTCCACTTATTCCCAAATCTTATTTCCTCATGTATGCTTGATCAGTAGAATCAACTTCCACCGTAGATATTCTTCATATCCCAATCTGACGACCACTTTCACATGATGTTTAACACCATTTTGCATGTAGCAAAATTTATTTGAAACGTGTTGCTTACCCTCACAGAATTGTTTATAGCCTTCGATCTCCTCCTTGGAATATCTGCTCTGTTTATTCTCACCAAGACTTATCATTGAAGAGGATTTTTCATACAAGGCTCAATTTTAAGGCCGCGTTTACATTTACTTTGGTCTGACCCCCCTTTCCGACCATTTATCCCAGACATGGTGCTAACAGTACGGATTGATTAGGAGAGGGAGAGATATATGTTAGGATTATTAATCCTCCCTTGGTCAAATGTCTATTAGATTAATTATTGCTTAACTTAGGAACCTTAAATTAATTAAATTTGTCCACTAGTGCAATTGGGTCCAATTAGCCGAATGGGTCCACATGTACCAGTCATTGAAGTGTGGGGAACACTACTAGAGGTTAAAATCCACTTATGGCATGTGCATGCATCAGTTAGGGTGCCTCCTAGACCAATCCCTACATTTTAGGATCCACTGTGAGTCCCGACACCAACCTACTTCAGTCAGTTGGTGTTAGCTCTAGTTAGTCTTAGTTAGTCCCTAGTTACAATCAATTACTTCTCTGTCAGTTAATCTAGCGCTACCAATGCATGGATAATGCATGGTTGAATGGGGAGGAGCGTTTTTCCTACCTACCACACTCAGTTGCATTGAGTTAACTAGTTTTTACTGCTTGTTGGAGTTATTGGTCATTAGGGAGTTTTCTATTTGGACTCCGATATTGATTGTGAGACCTTCAGTTACAGATTCAGTTAGATACAGTCTTATCCACTTGGAGGATTCAAATTCATTACTCATGCATTCGAATTCTACCTATGTAAACTACATTGTAACACCGGATATTATTATGATGAATATACTGTAAATTCCTGAGCAATACTTGTCTGTTTCTTGTGTGGTTTTTTTTATTAGTTTGTATGTTCATTCTCCATTCAATTTCTACAGCATTATCAAAGCTCTCTACTTGAATATCTAAATGGAATTCAAATTCTAATATGGTATCAGAGCCTTCTCAGAAAAGTTTCATGCTTCTTTCTCCCTATCGAACATCAGAAGCAGTTGGGTTTCCACAAAAGTCCCCTATGAAAAATTGATAGATTTGGAATTATTCCGAGCAGGAGAGAGAGAGCGTGAAGTACCCTGAAAAAATATTCATACTAGGAGGAAAAGCATGATTCTTAAAGTTCATATATTTTAGTGTTATTTGCAGTGAAATTGACAGGTGCTATGTAGTTTGAGAGAAGTATTTGCAGCCTTCCAGTTGGAGCAATTATGAGTTCTCAAACTTCTGAACCACGGATCCTCACAACTTCCAATTACCTTGATTGGAGGATTGATATGCAACCGGACTTGTGCAAGCATGGCTACCACAGGATCATACATGGATGGGAGGTTGAGCCTCATCAGTTGGTAGAGTGGAACAAGTTCCTAAACCGTTGTGATGAAGCATTCCAGTACTTATGTACTTATATTTCGATAGATCTCCTCTTTCATATAGAAGGATTGAGGACTCCCAAAGAAGCCTTGGAGAAGCTTGATATATTTTTTAACAAACAAGATGAGTTTTGGGGACACATTCTGGAGAATGAGTTGGTATCTTTACATCCCAGCAGTTTCGATACTATTGAGCAATTATTCTCCAAATTCAAGTCTCTAGTGCTACAATCAAGATAGTACGAGATAGAGTGGAAGGAAAAGAATAATGTCCTTTCCATACTCAACAAACTAGGTCCTAATTACTCTATCTATGTCTATATGTTTCATTCTGTTAGTGCTAGAAATTGTTCCTAGACTACCACAAGAACAAGCTAACACAATCTCAAAATGAAATAGAATAAAATTGGTGTTTAGGGTTTTGGTTTTAAAAAAATTCATCAGCAAGGAGGAAATAAACATCCACAAGCTAATACAGAACTGAATCAAGTAAATTGGATAAAATGGGTATTAAACACATCCCAATAAGCCATAAAAATTACACATGAAATACTAATTCAACCCACATGCTACAAGCATTTACATTAATAAACCTTTAAACATGAAATGAAATTGTAGATTGAGCAATCAACCAGATCAGAAATGAAATATCATTATAGGTCAAAGGAATTATCAGTTTATATCTAATCAATAATAGTCATCCACTTACATAAGAGTCATAAATGCTAGCTTGAGAAATCAAAGCTCCAAAAGCCTCTCCTTGAGTGAAAAATCCAACCACAAAATAGTATGTTTGTCTTCCTTTTATCATTACAAAGGTAAAGTAGTTCCATAACTACCTTCTAGGTCAAAATTTGAAATAGTTACATCAATTAGTTACATGATAACTCAAAATATTTAAAGACAATTAACCCAAAAATAACAAATCAGATTTGGGGAAATTTGGCGAATTTCTGAAAATTTGGGTCTCAAAGACGCCTTCATATCTCTCAATCCGAGACACTTATACAAAACTTGAGGGAATTTTTTTAAATGAGTCTGTTATGAACAAAAATAGCTCTTGGTTTTTAAAAATTTCCCTTCAATTGATCAAAATACGTTCTGGAAATTTGTGACAAAAACAGGAAATTATTAAATAATTCAAACCCTAAAAATAGGCCACAAAGATGAAGTCGAATATCTCAAACGATAATATCTGTTGCAAAATTGAGAGAGGCTTTTTTGAATGAATCTATTGTGAATAAAAAAATCTTTTGGTTTTCCAGAATCCATTTTCATCACCTTGTAATATGCTCCCAATGATAATGAAAAAAACACGAAAAACAGAGCTGCTACAGGAATCTCCTCATAAAAATATTTGACAAAGGACTCAAAAATGAGGGTTAGATTATAAAGCAAAACTTGGAATAAACTTTTATTATAAGTTTTTGAAAGCTTAAAGATATACATATTAAGTAATAAGCCCAAAAGACAAACCTTAAAACTAAAATAGTGAAATAATTCAACCATTAAAAGCATTAAATCCAACAAAAATTAATGATTGTCAAAAATTCTTAAAATCAACATAAAATGTAAAATCATTTTAAACCAACGGTTGAAAATTAGGACAAAAAGAACAGATAAACTAAGAACAAGATCTAGTTATAACATATGGCTCTTGCTACGGGATGGAGTCATCCATGTGAGGCTTCAAGAACTTGTAGAACTTATGCCTTATCCATTGGGTGATGGAGTCATTTACCAAATCTCTACAAATTTCTCAAAATCTGAACACATACCTCTGAAATGACAAAATACTACTACAAACCATCATACTGAAAATAATCTACATGCTCATATAGCGAGCTTATTCTGCTATTAACTCCTACTTCTAATTGGAGGAAACAACCCAATCAAGTGTAATCACACTTCCAGTGAAGCCAAGAAACCATTTGACTTAGAATCATAATTCCATGCATGCTACTGTTTGAGAAAACCCACAAAATATGTGATAAATGCAATAAAGACTCTATACTTAGCTAATACTTATGACTGGAAATAGGAAGTATGCCAAAAGCTGGAGCATTAGAAACCTTTGAAAAATACAAATCCATCCAAGAAGCCACGGGAACATGAAATTTATAATTTAAAACTTCAATGTATTCATTATATTCATCATAAAGTGAAGCATTCTCTTCCTCTCCATTGCTTTTGTTTTTAAACTTTGGCTCAAGAATGGAAACCAAGGGCTCTTCAAACTGCTTCTTGACCTTTAAATAAAACCCTTGATCAAAACTTGAACAATTAAAATTATGAAAGTGACCATAAGTCAAGAATGGCAGCTTATTTCTTATATCAATAGTAAGAGGTTGAAGAGCAACAACTTCTTCTTAATAACATGATAATCTCATAGCAAGAACTAGGAAATTTCTACTATAATCCACTAAAAGTATATTATCATCGAAAAAGTCAGCAAACTGATACGAAGAATCAACACAAGCGTCATTTATATCCTTGTTCATATGAAAATATGAAAATGATGAAGAAAATTGTCTTAAATCTGAATGATACCTACGTTCTTCTTCTTGTTCATAAGCTTGTATATCTTCAACATGAGCCTGATCTCGAAGCATTTTGCAAGATTAGATGTTCTCCTCCACTCCTTTTGCATCCTCAAACAATTGTCTTAAAGATGATGATTTCCTTTCTAACAGGAAAAAGACAAGATCTAAATGTTGAGCCATAACATAATATACCATAGCAAGTTTTTCCGAAGGTCTTATCTCCGTAGGAATACTAATATAAAAAAAATTGAAACCTCCAATTAAATTTAGTAATTGGCTCATCATTCTCCCTTTTCAAACTATAAAATTTGGAAAGAAATTGATCATAAGATTTATTCTTACCCCAATACTTCAAAAAGACATCATGTAACTCTTCCCATGATCCAGTTGAATCAGCTTTTAAATTTCAGAACCAAAACCCAACATCTCCAGCAAAGGATTTCGAAAATAACCTCATGACAACATCCTCATGCATGATTTCAAAATTATCAATGAAATTATGAAAAGATCCTAAATGCTTCTCTGCTGTAATATGGTCTTTTCCAGTAAAATGGGGAATACATTCAACAAAGTAGAAAGGGTAAGGATGTAAGAGAGATGGCAGCCTAAGAGGTTTAAACATCTTCTATCTGAGTCTAGACTGAAAATCTATGAGTTGAAAATGAGGTTCAAAAAGTTGTTCGCGAGTTTCAGCAGTGATGGTAGAAGGTAATAGATCATCTTTATTCTCTACAAGATGACCAGAATAATCAGATTCAAGAGATATGGGTATTTCAAATGAAGGAATAGGATCAACATCAATAAAACAAGAAGAATGTAGACTTTCTTCTTCCAAAGCGGCATATGTACCTGAAATTTTATGATCATTGGAATAGACAAAACAAAAAATAATTATTTTGACATGCAATGGGAAAGATAGGAAAGAACTGATGAATAAGGACAAAACCTCATGGAGGAAAGTAACAAGATGATACCCAGTCTTTCCATTTGGCTTCTTCATTTTTCTATCAACAAAATTCTCCTTGCAGTGGAATCTTTAATCGTGGAGTCGCTGGTGAAAAATTGTAGTCTAAAAGATTTTCTAACTTTGTTCACATCTCAAAATCTGACGAATAATGATATCTTAGGGAATATATAATTCAGCTTCGTCCTTGGAAATGACGCCAAAGATTTTAGTGCTAGAAATTGTTCCTAGACTACCACAAGAACAAGTTAACACAATCTCAAAATGAAATAGAATAAAATTGGTGTTTAGGGTTTTGGTTTTAAAAAACTTCATTACCAAGGAGGAAATAAACATCCACAAGCTAATACATAACTGAATTATGCAATTTGGATAAACCGGGGATCAAACACATCCCAATAAGCCATAAACATTACACATGAAATACTAATTCCACCCATAGGCTACAAGCATTTACATGAATAAACCTTTAAACATGAAATGAAATTGTAGACTAAGCAATCAACCAGATCAAAAATGAAATAACATGACAGGTAAAATGGCTTATCAGTTTATATATAATCAATAACATTCATCCACTTACATAAGAGTCATAAATGCTAGCTTGAGAAATCAAAGCTCCAAAAGCCTCTCATTGAGTGAAAAATCCAACCACAAAACAGTATGTTTGTCTTCCTTTTATCATTACAATGCTAAAGTAGTTCTATAACTACCTTCTAGGTCAAAATTTGAAACAGTAACATCAATTAGTTACATGATAACTCAAAATCTTTAAAGATAATTAACCCAAAAATAGTGAATCAGATTTGTGGAAATTTGACGAATTTATGAAAATTTGGGTCTCAAAGACGTCTTAATATCTCTCGATCCGAGACACCTATGCAAAAAATGAGAGAGATATTTTTAAATGATTCTGTTATGAACAACAACCTCTCTTGGTTTTTAAAATTTCCCCTTTAATTGATCGAAATACATGCTGGAAATTTGTGACTAAAACAGGAAATTATTAAATAATTCAAACCTTGAAAATAGACCACAAAGATGAAGTCAAATCTCTTAAACGATAATAGATGTTGCAAAATTGAGAGATATTTTTGTGAATGAGTCTATTGTGGACAAAAAACTCTTTTGGTTTTCCAAAATTCGTTTCCATCACCTCGTAATCTGCTCCCAATGATAATGACAAAAACAGGAAAAACAGAGCTTCTACATGAATCTCCTCATAAAAATATTTGACAAAGGACTCAAAAATGAGGGTTAGATTATAGAGAAAAACTTGGAATAAACTTTTGTTATAATTTTTTGAAAGATTAAAGATATCCATATTAACTAATAATCCCAAAAGACAAACCTTAAAACTAAAATAGTGAAATAATTCAACCATTAAAAGCATTAAATCCAACAAAAATTACTAATTGTCAAAAATTCTTAAAATCAACATAAAATGTAAAATCATTTTAAAGCAATGGTTGAAAATTAGGACAAAAAGAACATATAAACTAAGAACAAGATCCAATTATAACACATTCCAAGCGGGAAAGCTTTCCTAATTGCAAACTTCCTTCTTTAGATTCATTTTTCGAGTCCTTAATCAAGGAACAAGACAAATTGACTCGAATGGGAGTCATCCATAATTCCAAAGATAAATATTTATTGGTTAATGACTCTTTGAAAGCACAAGAAAAGGGGAAATCAAAGAATAAGGAGCCAAATCCAGCTAATTTGAAGGATAAACAAAATTAGCAAGCTTCCGAAGGGGCCTCCAGCTCTAAGAAGAATAAATTTGAAAAGAAGTTATGTATGTATTGTGAAAAGGGATACCATCTTGAAGAGCATTGTATGAGGAGAAAACTTGATGAGATGTCCAGTCTTCTCAAGCAGCACAACATTACTCCCCCAAGAGAAAACAATACTGATGAAGAAGCACCGACAAAAGATGTCAAAAGGTGTCATGCTTTGAAATCAACTCTCTCTCCATCCTCAGCATACATTATAGATTATTGAGCCTCCAACCACATGGTTTCCTCCAAAGAATCCTTCTCTACTCTTTTAATATCAAAGGGGCCTAATATTCACATGGGAGATGATTCCCATATTCCAGCAGAAGCAAGGGGATCATTCAGAGCGAAGCATGGTGAGTTAAAGAATGTCTTATATGTTCCCTCCCTTGCTTCTAACCTATTATTTCTTTACCACATGACTCATACAGGCTCTCCTAAGAGGGTCACATTCTATTCAGGCTCAGTTGAGAATATAGAAAAATCCATTGGAAAGATTGTAGCGAAAGGTATTGCAAATCACTCTACCAAAGCTTATGAGTTTTCACATTTCTTACATGTTTCTACTCCTACATATTTATTGTCTCATGCTAACAATGCCAGCAATATTTGGCATGAGATATTTATCCATCTCAATTTCAAATATATGAAGCCGCTCCACAATGATAATATGGTTGATGGTTTTCCATCGATCCAAACTTCCAATGGAGTATGTGTTGGGTGTTCGGTAGGTAAGCATCCATAAAAGAAGTATGATGTTGGGAAGGCTCATAGAGTTGTCTCTACACTTAATTTAATACACAATGATGTAGCTAGACCTATGCCCACAAACTCCATTAATGGTTGCAAGTATTTCCTGACCTTTATTGATGATTTTCTAGGTACTGTTGGATCTACTTCATGAAACTAAAATCGTAAGTTTTTGAGACTTTTAAAAGTTTTAAAGCTATGGTTGAGAACAACTTCAATAAGAAGATCAAGTCAATAAGATCCGATGGAGGAGGAGAATATGTCAAAATATATTTCCATAATTTATGTGAATCACAGGGGATTCTAATGGAACACTCAATTCCATACACACCACAGCAAAATGGTGTGGCTAAGAGGAAGAATAGATCACTAAAAGAGATGGCAACATGCCTTGTCCATGCCAAGCATCTACCTCCTTCTCTTTGGGATGAAGCAGTAAACTGTGCTTCATATTTTTAGTATAGGGTGCCCCACGAGTCAGTGGTTGGGGTCACACCATTCGAAGCACTGCATGGGTATAAACCCAATGTCTCTCATCTGAGAGTTTTTGGTTCCAAATCTTGGCTAGGATACCACTTGAGAAGAGAAAGGACTTCCAAGACGAAAGTAGCGAATGCATTATGCTAGGATATGAAGATGATGAAAAATCTTACAAACTGATGGAGGTTGCTACCAGAAGATGCTTCATTGAAAGAAGTGTTCAATTCGAAGAAGATCAGCCGCATGATACTCCTCCAGTAGCATAGGAAGGTATAACTATTTCTCCTCCTATTTTTTATCATGATAATGTGCTACAGGTTTTAGATTCAGATGAAGAAGAACACATACAACATTATCTTATTATTGAGACTGAATCTCAAGAGATTCTAGATCTAGATCCAATACCCATTCCTAATCAGAAGATTAAACCTAGATGAGCTCTAAATATTCTTGATGCAGCTGGAAGTGGTTCTGGAATTCCAGAAGACAAAAGAAGAACTAGGTCCCAGTATTAGAATGAGAATGTTGCACTATCTCTCACAGGTTCTCTCTCTACAGAATGGTGTAGAAATGTTTCAGGTCAATGCTACTTGATGATGGCAAATGATCAGCTACATGGCCCACAGAAGCAAAGATTTGATTATTCCCTATCTTCACCATCCAACAGAACCAAACAGAGTCATTAGTTCAGAAGTACATTAAGAGGTCCACTAATGGACCATGCTACTGCATAGAGCTGCAATTTTTCAGTAGTGTTTTTCTCAAGTTATTTTTCTGACGAAGCTTCCTTCTTCTAAAGATAGCTTGCAGATTGCTATTTCACTGCTTATTTTTTAGGGGGGGGGGGTTCCCATGAGGTTTTCCCCTATTTCCTTGGTTGTATTAAGCAACATTTATTATTATTATCTTCTAGATTGTATTTGGGTGACCTATGGTCTTGTTACCAGGGCCCATAGTTGTCCAAGTTAGGATTCATGGGGGTTGTTAGGATCATTAATCCTCCCTTGGTCAAATGTCTATTATATTAATTATTGCCTAACTTAGGAACCTTAAATTAATTAAATGGGTCCACTAGTGCAATTGGGTCCACTTGGCCCAATCAAGCCACATGTACTAGTCATTGAAGTGTGGGGAACACTACTAGAGGTTAACTTTCACTTACTACATGTGCATGCATTAGTTAGGGTTCCTCCTAGACCAATCCCTACATTTTAGGAGCCACTGGGAGTCCCGGCACCAACCTACTTTAGTCAATTGGTGTTAGCTCTAGTTAGTCTTAGTTATCCCCTAGTTACAATTAGTTACTTCTATGTCAGTTATGCTAGTGCTACCAATGCATGGATAATGCATGGTTGCATGGGGAGGGGTGCTTTTCCTACCTACCACACTCAGTTGCACTAAGTTAACTATTTGTTACTGCTTGTTGAAGTTATTGGTCATCAGGGAGTTGTCTATTTGGACTCCGATATTGATTGGGATACCTCTGGTTAGAGATTCAGTTAGATAAAGTCTTATCCACTTGGAGGATTTGAATTCATTACTCATGCATTTGAACTATACCTATGTAAACTACATTGTAACACCTAATATTATTATGATGGATGTACTGTAAATTCCTAAGCAATACTTTTCTATTTCCTGTGTGGTTTGTTTTTCTTAGTTTGTATGTTCAGCATCTATTGAATTGATGCAACATTTATCAGAACTCTCTGCTTGAATATCTAAATGGAATTCAAATTCTAATAATATAATGGCAGGTTGGGACAGATGGATGAGGAGGTTTTGTGAGCAATATAATGGGAAATAGTGGGAGGGAAAGAGAGGTGTAAAGTGTTATAGAAATATAGGGAGAGATGTGTAAGAGATAGATTGGGAAATGGTGGGATAGAGAGAGAGAGGGTGTGGGAGTGAGAGATGTATATTCAAATAGATGTATAGAAAGGGGGGAATATAATGGAAAACAAACTAACATAATGAAATAGTTTCCTCTACATGCATGGTTGTTGTTGTTGAACTTTGTGGAAACACTTTGTCCATCAAATCCCCCAGAAAAGTCTGGAGCATTAGTGGCTTGACTACCTGAGGCATCACTACTAGTAAATCCTTTCCCACCATGAGAGAAAACTAACAACTGCATGAACATTAATTTTTTTTTTTTATCTCAAACTAGATAAGAGAGGATAAATAAATTGAAGAAGATTACAGTTAACCATATATACATATATCACTCAAAAAACCACTAAGGGAGACATTTGTTGCAATACCATAGTAGGGGAGCCCACACAATTTTCACTCATGGGGCTCATAGCTAGGCTCAGGATGTGTTGATATAACCCCACTAGTATATGGTCCTACACCATGAGGACCTAGTGTATCCACTACACTAGGGAAAGATGTCCCTGCCTCATCCAAATGTTCAACAACATTGTTGTGGTGAAAAATGGCACATTCCAAACTCAACAACGCATGTTTTGTCTCTGGAATCACCTGTACATGGGACATCTGGCCTAGGTAATGGTGTACGAGGTGGAGGGATTCAGAGATTAAGATCTTGAATCCTTGCATTCAAACATTTTTGGTTAATCCCCCTACCAACACCTTAGAACTCCAACATGTCAAAATAGTTTATGTGTTTTCCCAACACAAACTCTGCATACATCTTTCTGAGAAAATATATAGGGGTTTTGTTATTTTTATGTGATGGCAAATCAAAAACCATGTATAATAAATCCATCCAATTATATATAAAGGGTTGATATGTGCACCACTCAATAAAAATGTGGGGGTTGTTTGTGTTTGGGATTTCAACCATTTGAGGGTCTCTAAACGATCCAAGTATGTGCTCCTTTTTTATTTCTAGCTTCTTAATTTCATTGTAATCAAGTCTGTCTACATAATATTGTCTCTTCCTTTTTGTTACACATAAATCTCATCATAATTATGTGATGAGACCCCAAACACAGTATTTTTCCCTCAATCCCAAGTCATGAAGTAAAATCCTGGTCCATATATCAATCCTGCATAATTGAATCCAGAACTGCTCCTACATTTTAGTCAAAGAGCATTACCTTCTTCAGCATCACCTTAAATATTTTGGTAGTAAGTGGTGGCATAGACTTTGACCCTTGTACAACAAGCGATTCTACCCTATCACCTCTCTGTCATAGTGGGGAAGAAGCGATGCCCTTGGTAAAAAGTGAAAAAGAGAGGATTACACGAAGCTTCTCGAAGGAAGCCTTCGTGGCTCCCTTATCCATACACTTGAATACCACCTAGGATCAAGATTCATCATTGTAGGATCTCCTATCCACCTCACCCACCATTTTGTCAACCATCCCTATCCTCTCAAGGCCCATAAAAGCAGGCTCATATCCATGGTTGAGAGAGAGCAATGTTATAATGTTTCATTGTCATTATGGCCTAGATCAATAGGGTGAGCATAGGAGGAGCAAAGTTGGAGCTATCGAAGACAAGATATTAGTTTTGTGAAGGAGCTTATTGACACTAAGACATAGGTTGTAAACTTCTTCTTATTTATTTAATGCAAAATTGGTTCCTTTCCCATAAAGTATATTGTGTTAATATCATATATTTCATTGTTAGATTCCTTAGTCACTAGCATAGGATAGTGGAACATTTTTTGGTGCTTTTTAATCTTGTGTGTTGGCTTCATGTGATCATGTAGGTCCAACTGTGAAGGGCTACCATTGCAAGAGAAAACTAAACCTTTCATCAAAGACCCTTATTTCAGATCTCCACCCATTCTAGGGAAAGTCCTCCAATTCTGTTGTGTACTATTTGTTCTAGATCTGAACCATTCAGACTAGAGGAACATATCCAATCCGTAGGAGGTGTATTTTTCCTGTTTAATAATTTGGCGACCATACTGGGGATAATACTTTCAGTCTTCCTTGGTTTAACTCTTGTCCAAAATCCAAGCTTCAATTTTTCGTAATCAGATCTACTAGCCAATCTAGTTAGATTTTGGTTTGGTATCATCAGATCTATTTATATCTAAGTTTTTCTACCTTTCATACTTTATACTCTTGTTAATTCATGATTTAAATGATAGTTGCACAGTGATTAACTTTTCTTTTTTCGCAATAATTTTTTTTTGGACATATACAAGGAACTGCACATGCATAGTGGCTAGTAAGCGGTGCCACTTCCTGGACTTAGTGATCAGAAAGCGGTGCCACATCCTGTAAGTAGCAAGCAAGAAGCGGTGCTCTCTCAGAATCGCTCTGTTAGTGACCCTCTGCATGCAATGCCAGGTAGGCTTTTCCAGACTTGTTTTTTCAAATTTTTTGCAAAAAATTTGTCTGATTTACTTTCAGTTCTGAGTGTCTGGGTTTGTTTAAAAGAGAAATGAGTGTTTGAAGTTCAAAATTTGATGTCGTAAAAGGCTTGTTTTGTTAAAATAAAAAATCTAGAATAGACTCATATTTTCATTTTCTTGTATGCTTGGTTTTAATTTTTTTTGAAAGGAGTGTTACTTGAAAGTTTAGCATCAGTTAGATATCCATCTTACTGTTTGATCAATCTGAAGAGAAAGACTTGCTTGATTGGTTTCTTGTTTCCATTTTTTCATTGAATTAGTGAAGGACTTCTTTTTCTCATTTTAAAAAGAATTTTTTTGTTTGAGATTTAGTTATAATTATGTTTGAAGATGAAATACTAGACCTCTGAATAGCCTAATAAGATTTTAGATCTCCATTTTTCTTCTTTCTTTTTACATGCTTGTCTCAATCAAAAGAAAAATATTAGTCATTTTAAGTTGGATCTGTTGGAGACATTTACCACCATATACACTCTTTTTGGTCAAATTGGCCTAGTTAAACCACTATCCTAAGTATAATTGACATTAATTGACATTAGTGGAGCATTAATTGCCATCATCCAGTCACACCCACGCCTACTTACAGTCAAGGAGGCTAACTTAGCCTTCTCCTACAGTCAAGGAGGCTAACTAGAGCACTCCGAGGGTGATCTGAGTGATATTAATGCACCTATTTGCAAACTTGTGGTTACAATCAGTTAAACCAGTTAGTTAAGGTGCCTCCTCTCATTAAATATATTATTTAATGATTATTTATTATTATTTAATGATTTGGAGCCAACAGGGCGTCTCCACCAACTTCTGATGATCAGTTTATCTTCAGTTAACCTCATCAGGGTTCATTGAAGTCATGGAGCACTAGCACTTGATGGTTTGCTTGCTATGACATGTGTTTGATCTCCTTCAGTTGAGATTCAGTCATTTATTGCACTCCAACTTCAGTTAGGGTTTGGTGAGTCAATTAGGGTTTTCGTCAAGTGGTTAACTAAGTGTGAACCAATGGTTGAGAGTCAGTCAAGCTAGACTCACTCATTGAATTCGAATTGTCTCCTTAGGTATTCGAATTCCTCATGGATTCAAGCTATTGCTTGACATTGTTATTGTAACCATTCATTGTTTATTAAATATACAGAGAGGAAACCAATTCTGGTTCCGATTAACACTATTTCTGAGTTATTTGTTGATTATTTGTTGATGAGATTGATTATTTGTTCCTATATCATGTGCAAGAATTAATATGGTATCAGAGCATACGGTGGGACAAAGATCTATCTCTCAAAAACAAGCTTTTTGACAGATTTCTCCATGAAAAGTGAGCAATAGCTCAAAATTCCAGGACTGCACCAGAATCCAAAGCTTACCACTCAATATACCAAGTAAAGAACTTGTTGATCAAGCTTGCTTGATTGACTATGCTGGGTGTGATGAAATCCTAGAATGTGCAGGCTGCCCGACCTTATTTTGCCCTTATTGTTTTGATTTTCAGGTTTCTACAGGTGAAGCATCCGGTACAGCACATCCAAATGGCCTTCTCAGTAGATCTCTTGGCTCCATACAATTTCCACTCATGGAAAAATAAAATGGATATTTAGTTGCACTCCAAAGGACTCCATAGATTCTCCATGGAAACTGAAGTTGAGCCTAGATCCGCCATAGAAAAATCAAGATTCTTGAACAAGAAGGATGAAGCCTTCGGTTTCTTATGCCTCTCTATTTCCGAAGACCTTCTCTTCCATCTTACAGATCTTAAGACACCGAAAGAAATATGGGAAAATTTGGAATCTCTATATGGAAAGCATGATGACTTGAGAGTTTACTAACTCGAAAATGAACTCATATCTCTCCAACCTTCCAATTTCGAGATTCTGAATGATTTCTTTACAAAGTTCAAGCATACTGTTTTACTCTTGAAGCAATGCAAAGTGGAGAAGGAGAATGATCAGATCACCCTTGTCATCCTCTCCAAACTCGAGGCTGTTTATTCAGTTTTTGTTTCTACATTTCATGCGGGGAAGCTCACAACCCCCGGATGGAAGATGCCTACACTCAATGCCTTCATTGAGTCCCTAACAAATGAACATGACAAGCTTGTCCAGATGGGGATCATCTGATCTTCCCGTGATCAAGCCCTCCATGTCTCGGGGCCCAAAGATCTGAAGGGGAAAGGAAAGGAGTAGAAAAATTAGAAAACTAAATTTGATGCTCCCAAGCCTAGAGTTGAAAACCAACAACATGATAAATATTCCAGTTCAAGGAAGAATAAAGGAAAAGGGAACAATGGGAAAGAAAAAGTCAAGTGTTCTTACTGTGGGAAGGGTTTTCACCCTGAACATGCTATATGAAGAAAAATCTTGATGAAGCAACCTCTCTCCTTGAGAGAAATCACATTAATCTTTTGGAGATCTTTCAGAGGAGAGATCACTAAGATCGGGAACAATAGCATGAGAAAGGTCATGCCCTCATGGAAAGCACTTCGAAGTCCAAAGCACTGCTGATTGAAAATGGAGCTTCAAATCACATGATGGCTAAAAAAGACTCCTTTTCATCCTTGGAGACTGGAAAATTCATTCCCATCCACATGGGAGATGATTCCACCATCATTTCTGAAGGACAAGGTACTGTAGATCTAGAAAATGTTTTTTTTTCTAATGTTTTGTATGTACCGTCTCTAGTAGAAAATATCCTTAGTTTCTATCAGATGAAACATACAGGAATGCCTAAGAGAGTCTCTTTCATCCCAAATGATGTTGAGATAACAGAAATTGCATACAGGAAGCTCATTGCAAAAGACCTTGCAAATCATCATGCAAAAGCCTATGAGTTCTCTCACTTTGTTGCGGATGCAAAGCCCACTGCTCTGCTAACTCATGGAAATGAGGTTAGTAGGCTATGGCATGAGAGGTTTGGCCATCTTAATTTCAAATATTTGCAGAAATTACAGAAAAAATCCATGGTTGAAGGCCTCCCGGTCATCAAGGCAACCACGGGAGTCTGCAAGGGCCGTGTGATTGGAAAACACCTTGAGCACAAGTTCGATTGGAGGAAGGAAAACAGAGCGACACGCATATTGGGGCTGATACATTCTGATATCAGCGGTTCGATTCCTGTCACATACATGAATGGATCGAGGTACCTCCTTACTTTTATTGATGATTTTTGAAGGTATACATGGGTTTTCTTTCTTAAAAAGAAATCAGAAGTATGTGAAAAATTTTCTGAATTGAAGGCCTTGATCGAAAATGCCTCTGGGCTTAAGATCAAGATCTTGAGATCTGATAATGGAGGGGAGTATGTCAGTAATGAGTTGCTGTATATATTCTCCCAAAATTTTATTCAGGTCCAACATTCAATTTCCTAAACTCCCTAGTAGAACGGAGTAGCAGAAAGGAAGAATCGGTCTCTCAAGGAGATGACCACCTGTATGTTGGAGTCAAAGAAGATTTCTGCAAATTTGTGGGATGAAGCCATGCATGCTGTAGCATAAATTCATAACATGGTGCCACATTCATCTATGAAAGGAAATTCTCCTTTCGAAGCATACATCGGACAAAAGCCGGATGTGTCGAACCTACGGGTGTTTGGGTCCACTGCATGGGCCCAGATTCCGCTTGATAAAAGAAGGGCTTTGCAACCACAAAGCATAGAATGTCTGTTTATTGGGTATCATGATGAATATAAAGGATTCAAGATACTGTATATCAATACCAAACAGATCATCATTGAGAGAAGTGTCAATTTCAATGAGCCTCTTCAGGAGATAGAACTAGTGAAGGAGAAAACTGCTGAATTTCCCTCCTATTCTACTGAATATTTGGATGATGAAATTGGGGATGATGAGCCTGATTTAGATCCTATGATTTATGATATCAGTGTGCAGAATTCATCAAATTCTGAATCAGAACCTGAAGTGCAAAATAATATTCCTACATGGGCCCAACAGACACTCTCCTCCGTAGAAGACAACATTGGAAATCCGGATGATCCAAGGAGAACCCGGTCTGATTTCCAAAGAGAAGGTATTGTGCTCTCTTGTTCTGATAATTTGCTGTCCAAAAATTTCTATTTGATGATTATTTCAGATCCAAAATCCTACTACCATGCTTGGAATTATCCGAGATGGCAAGTTGCCATGGATGAAGAGATGAATTCTCTTCAGAAAAACACTACTTGGGAGCTAGTTTCTCTTCCTCCGAGAAGGAAATTGGTTCAATGCAAGTGGGTGTTTCAGAAAAATGTTGCTACTGATGGAGGAACCTACAAATATAAGGCAAGAATGGTATAAAAATGTTTCTCTCAGATCCAAGGAGTGGACTACCATGAGATCTTTGCAGTGGTTGCAAAAATGGACTCCATCCGCCTTGTTTTGGTTATTTCAGCATCCAAGCACTGGGAGGTGCATCACATGGATGTTAAGTCATCCTTTCTGTATGGAGATATTCATGAGGAGATATAAATGAAGCAGCCTAAGGGCTACATCACTGATCCATATTTTGTTTGCAAGCTAAAGAAGTCACTATACGGGTTAAAACAGGCCCCAAGAGAGTGGTATTCTAAGATGGATGCCTTCCTTCTCTCGCAAAACTTTCAGAGATGTAGATCAGATACAAATGTGTATTTAAAGAAGAATTATGGTCATATAATTATCATTGTTTTATATTTTGATGACTTACTGATCACAGGTAGCACAATTTCCTCCATTTTAGCCATCAAAACTGCTCTCCACAATGCCTTTGAAACGAGTGATTTGCGGCTTCTAAAACAATTTTTGGGGCTCGAAATAGAGAAAAGTTATGATGGGATTATGGTCACTTAGTCCAAATAAATTTCAGACCTATTAGTCAAGTTTAACATGGCTGAATGTAGGCCTGCAGCATTCCCTTTCCTTTCAGGGATCAGCCTTGAAGAAGGAAAACACACACCTCCCATGGACTGCACTATCTATCGACAGCTGATTGGTAGCTTGTTGTACTTGACACATTCTAGGACTGATATTTGTTATGCCATGAATGTTGTATCAAGATACATGCAGCAGCCTCATGATCTTGATTGGAAGGCATCCAAGAGGATCCTCCAGTATATTCAGGGAACCAGGACCTACGGCATTCGCCATGTTGCAAACTCCGAGCTAGAGCTAGTTGGATACACAAATTCTGATTGGGAAGGTGATTCTATTGATCGGAAGTCAACTTCCAGATATGTATTCATGTTTGGTGGTGGCCCCATTTTCTGGTCAAGTAAAAAGCAGGCTGCCATAGCACTATCTTCAGTAGAGGCCGAGTATCGAGGAGCGGTGAATGCTTGCATCCAAGCAGTTTGGTTGCAAGGCATTCTTTCAGAGTTTGATCTTGGTAGTACTTTGTCCACTGTCCTCTTTTGTGACAACCAGAGTGCTATTAAGATATGCATGGATCCAGTTACCAGGCAGAGGACTAAGCATGTAGAGATTCACATGCACTACATCAGGAAGCTAGTGCATGACATGACCATCATTCTGCAATACTGTCCGACTGATGCGCAGATTGTAGACATCTTCACCAATAGATTTTCAGAAAAGAAGTTCACTTACCTCCGTTCACTATTGGGGGTGAGTTCATCAGGGTGATCCAGACTAGTTTCAATGTTCAGCTTGAGGGGGGGGGTTTCCCACTGGATTTTCCCTCCTTTCCTCACTTAGTTTGTTTTGAGAATTGTTTCAGTTTCATCATTGTACAGGGTGACCTATGGCCTTAGTTTATAGGGCCCTACCATTTTTATGCATTCATTTTTTCTAACTCTTCCTGAGTATAGCTTAAGGGGGGGTGTTGGAGACATTTACCACCATACACACTATTTTTGGTCAAATTGGCCTAGTTAAACCACTATCCTAAGTATAATTGACATTAATTGACATTAATTGACATCAGTGGAGCATTAATTTCTATCATCCAGTCACACCCATGCCTACCTACAGTCAAGGAGGATAATTTAGCCTTCTCCTGCAGTCAAGGAGTCTAACTGGAGCACTTCGAGGGTGATCTGAGTGATATTAATGCACCTAATTGCTAACTGGTGGTTACAATCAGTTCAACCAGTTAGTTAAGGCACCTCCTCTCATTGAATATATTATTTAATGATTATTTAATGATTATTTATTATTATTTAATGATCTGGAGTCAACAGGGCGCCTCCACCAACTTCTGATGATCAGTTCAGCTTCAGTTAACCTCATCAAGGTTCATTGAAGTCATGGAGCACTAGCACTTGATGGTTGGCTTGCTATGACATGTGTTTGATCTCCTTCAGTTGAGATTCAGTCATTTATTACACTCTGACTTCAGTTAGGGTTTGGTGACTCAATTAGGGTTTTGGTCAAGTGGTTAACTGAGTGTGAACCAATGGTTGAGAGTCAGTTAAGCTAGACTCACTCATTGAATTTGATATTCCTCCTTAGGTATTCGAATTCCTCATGGATTCAAGCTATTTCTTGACATTGTTATTGTAACCATTCATTGTTTATTAAATATACAGAGAGGAAACCAATTCTGGTTTCAATTAACACCATTTTTGAGTTATTTGTTGATTATTTCTTGATGAGATTGATTATTTGTTCCTAGATCATGTGCAAGAATTAATAAGATTTATTTGTCTTTGAAGGAAAATTGAAAAACAAATTAGTATACCTTTGAGTGTTTCTTGTCTTTCTTTTTAGGGAAAAGAGATCTCTGCTTATCTGCTTGCTTTCAAAAAGGTTAGTTTATAAATTTGTTGCTTGCTTGTATTCTCAAAATTTTCTTATTGAATTTGACTGTTTGGGAACATTTTGGTTTTGAAACAAAATTGGAAAAAGGAAAATACTCTCTCCTTCCCATAAGTAGGCATATTTCAAATGATAATGTGAAAGAATTTGCACATTATTATTACATGGTTTTACATTTCTATCATAACTCCATGCATTCACCTAACCGTTCAACTTAAAATTAACAATAGCTATAGGTTAAAATTTATTAGTGACTTAAGTGATAGGTTAGAGACGTGTTCCATCATCGTAAAACATAGGAGATGTCTTTCATTTCCTGCACTGTGTTGATGTATTTATAACTTCGGAATGCATTCACTTGTATATCTTATATTGTACCTTGATGTTCCTATCGGGACAATCATTTGTATTTGATTGTACCCCGATGTTCCTATTGGGATAGTCGTTAATATAATAAAGTCATGTAAAGTCAATGAGGTTAACCCTCCCTTGTAGGTGGGGGAAATAGTCCCAAAAATTGAGTTAAGGTTATCCCTCCTTGTTGATCATGGGGCAAAGACCCCATAGTTGTGGGGCACTAAGGTTATTAGACTCTCCTAGAGATGTCGGCCTTGGTAAGTAATTGTCAAGTTGGAAATTAGTATAAATAGAAAGTGAGCCTCTCTATTTGTCACATACATTCACTTAACTAGGGCACATGAATGAGAGAGGAAGTTCTCACACAAGTGAGAGAGAGAACAACTGTTGGAGATCATCATTTCTTCCTATGGGTTTTATTGCTTCCATTGGTGCTCATTCTATCTCTAAGGAAGTTGTGGGGTTTTCTCCTTTATGGTTTCCCCGAGGAAAATATTTTTGTTTCTTGTCTCTTGTTATTATTGTTGTGCATGTTAATCTATCAGATAAGATCCTAAGATCATATTGCTTAAATGATAAAAATATAACATGGTATTAGAGCTTACCAAAGAAGAAGACACTTTGAAACTACAGAAGCTAGGGCTTCTTAATTTTTTGCTCTCTCTTCAGAATCCATCAAGAAAAAGAGGCTAGGCTAACTCTCCATTGAAGGGTGCATCTTTATGTCGAAGAAAAATTTGATTCCAGATATTTTTAGTTTTTGCTGTGGGAAATTAGGGATTTTTACAGAAGCGAAATTTTTGAGTGAGCCTAGCATAGGATTTATATCCTCATAAAAATGAAATTTTGGAGAATGAGGTCGAAGTTTTTGGTTGAATAAAACTACGCAAAAGTTAAACCTTAGTTTGATCCCAGGCGTGAAAAAACCTAAAATACTAAAATGGGTAGTTTTGGTACATTCACTATATATCGGGATTGAAGAAGTCTCGAGGGCCTAAATTTTCACAAGATGAAGAAAATATACTTATGTACCCTATATAACAATTTCAGCATCTGATTCATTGTATTCTAGGAGATATGATTCCTCCAAATCAGGATTACAGTCTCTTCCAAGATTCATTCCTGAACAGGACACATAGGGAGAATTGCTATATCTTAGGCTACGAAGGTCCAAGTAAAATTTTGCAAGATGATCCATATAGGGAACAAAATTTAATTTATGTGGTAAATGTTTCATACCCCGAATGTGAAACAGTGATACGTGTCATTCTATACAAGTTCTCTATATGGGACAGTCCTGAAAGACATCACCTTGGGAAAACTCTCATAAGTCCCAAATGTTGAAACCAATTCTTCTCAAAATTATGGTGTTGGAAAGAGGACAAATGAGGATACCTTAGTGAGAAATTTTAGACATAGAAAAGTATTACTTTCAGAGATACCGCAGAAACAATATCAGAAATTTCCGCGAAAGAAATTGGAAAACTAGGGATTCCTATTCTGGGAGCTTTCCTCCACTATTTTCTGAAAAGGAGTACATTGGAAAGATTTCTTAAAGAGGTCCATCCTTCTATCCAATTAGAATTTTGAGATTCCAATTTTTGAAAATCAAGGTTTCTGTCACAAACCCTAGATCAGCCAGACTCGGAACTAGGATGGACACCTCAAATCGATAAGATCTAATATTTTTCTATTTACACTTGAGGTTCTCATTTCAAAATGACTAATCACACCAGATTGATGAAAATATTGGTGAAGCTAGCAAATTCAAAGCATGGAAGTATAGGATCTCACTAGTTCTTGAAGAAAATGAATTGGCCACCTACATAAGTGGAGAGGTTCCAGTTCCAGAGGGAGATGAGGCTAAATCCTTACAAAAGAATAATTCCGAGATGACAGATTAAAATAAATCAGATATTAATGTCAAATACATCTTTGAGCACAAAAATTCCCTTAAGGGGAAGGCAATTTAACAAACATAAAATAATAATTAAATAACTAATAATAAACATAATTAACTATAATATTGAAAGGACATGACCTTTCATAGTTCCCAAACCTTATTTAATAGGCGGGTCATCAACCATTGTAATTATCTTTCATCTATACAATAATTAATATAATATTTGCCTGATGGCTTATCGGATATTCCAGATATTTTGGTAATTATTGTGTGAGCGAAATAATCGTTCGCCTCATGAAAGGACATGAACTTTCAATATTATAGTTAATTATGTTTATTATTAGTTATTTAATTCTTATTTTATGTTCGTTACACACATTGTATTTCTGTTCCATCATTTGAATAAAGAGTTGTATGCTTTGTTGTTGAAGATTGCATTTGAGTAGAAGTTAACCATGCACCACCCCTGATTGCTGAGAGGGCCCCTCATCAACCAGAGGTTTCTTTCTTTTCTTGTTTATTTATTTTTTATTTTGTAGTTAGTTTTGTTTCCAGTTAGTTGTGTTATCTCATTTGTTTTTTGTAATGCATTTTATTTCCAGAATTAAATAACTAGATTGCGCACATAGTTTGAATCAGTCCTTTCATTTCTAGTTTACTATTCAGTATTTACAAGCAAATAGAATAGATTGCTTTTAAATTCAGTTTTGTCTATTTCCTTTCTATTATAAGTTATCAGTTTATGCAATTTAAATTTTAGTTTGTTTATTATCATGCAACGGATTCTTTATGTTTATGAATTTGTTTAAGTTGATGTCACTGTTAAATTTGCTTAATAAGTAGGTTTACTTATTGTCTTTATGCATTAGATTTGCATCTGCACAAATTCGGTTGAAGATTAGATCATTTAGGTTAATTTTTATTATTTTAATTGTGTAGATTGTCATTTGGACAACCTGTTTAAACTGTCATTCAACAACCCCTTTCAGATCCACAGTTTCGTCCGTCATTCAACCCTTAGTTTTGTTTTTAGTGTTTTTAATGTGTTTTGAGATTGTTTTTAGTTCTGTTTTGTTAATGTTTGAAGTATGCTTTGATTGAGATAGTTAGATAACAGTTTTATTTAACATTGAAGTTAAATTTAGAATGTTTTAAGTTATTTATTAAATTTTTAACATTTTCTTTACTTCTTTCCACCTTGAGTATGTGTTAAGTTGTGTTATGTTTTGTTTCTTGAATTTGTTTCTGATTTCTTTTTACTAGAGTATTATTTTGTGTTTATGTCATTGTATTGATTTATCCTTTGCATGTAAATTTAGTGTTATATGTGTTATCCTTAGTATGTTTTTAGGTTGCTCCTTTTTCATTGTGTGATTACTGAGAGAGACTTGTAGGACAGAATTCAAAGACATTCCTATTAACTTTTCTATTTGTTTCTTTCTATTTAATTTTCTTTATTAAGTTTTCTACTTGCTTATTAATTAGGTTTTCCTTGCCTTTTAGTTTCCAATTTAAATATTAGTTGTTAATCATAACATTTTCAGTTTAATAAATTATCAATTATTTAGTTTAATATTTTGTTCTGGTTTAATTAACTTGATAGTTGAATTCTTAGGATTTTGACTCGGTTTTTCATTTTGAAATATATTTCGATCTTTTATTTGTTAAATTATTTCCACAACACCATAGGAACCCGTCTACCTTCACATATATTTTGTGTCAACTCTAAGCCTACCAACCACGGTCGATAAATAAAGATTAAGTGAATTAATTTAGACATTATAACACCCAACACTTTTGGTGCCATTTCCGAGGAGTTGTTCTGTAAGGTAGATAGAATTCTATATGAAATTTAGAAATAGGTTGGTGGCGGGGGAGCAGTAAGACGAGAGGTAAGAACCTGCACATCTATTATAACAGGTTCCCCAAAATCCAATAACAGTAGTAGCATAGGTTTTCTTTAGTTTAAAGTTTTTCATGAGTAGACTTAGAGATCCTCAAGGTAGATTTGTTAAGACTAGAAAACTTATTGAAATCCCTACTAACTACCATAGGGGATGTAATTCCCCGACTACTAACTCACCATAAAGGTAACGAAAGATGCCTATAGGAAGTAGTTCTACCTTGAAACCTAAGGAGTCTCTCTTAGAAGATCTTACTGGGGAAGCCATAGAAGGAGAAGGAACCTTGGTAGAAGGTCCTAAGGACCCCATTCCTAAGTAAATTCAAGAGGATCAACCATTAGAAATCTCCATCTCTCCACTAGTTTCGAATCCAATAAGCACAACTTTTTCACTAGTAGGAGATCTGAATTTTGTTGACTTTGTTGATACTGCCCAAGTAAAAGCTCTCTTTGGAACCTTAGTAGATCCAATAATCTTACAAATTGAAACTTATACAGTATAACCTACTATCCCATTAGGATTCAATAAAAACACAGTTTATCAGAGGAAGATCTCTCCCCAAAAAGAACATTGGGATGCCCCATTGTCACCTCGAAAGGAGCCTCCCAGGTATATCTACATTAAGAATCCAACCTATATGGAGAAACGGGGAGAAAACGAAGATCATGATGAAGTTAGAAATGAAGAAGGAGAAGGGGAAAAACAAACCGAGGCTACCTTCGGGTTCCCTATTTTAGATACAATGCAAGATGTAACTATGAAAAACATCCCTCCTTACTCCTTACCTACTTTCTATGGAAAACATAATGAGGACCCAGACACATTCCTTTTCAAGTTGGATATCCTTTGTAGGAGCTATAATTATCTACAAGATTCTCACAAACTAAAACTCTTTCCTGCTACATTAAAAGATTCGGCCTTGATATCGTTCATGGGATTAGGAGAATTCACTATCAGGACTTGGGACGATATGAAAACTTCATTCTTGGGAAATTATCAAGAGTATTGCAAACCCAAGGACTCTTGACATGATATATTCAAGATACAACAACTTGAAGATGAGATCCTGGAGGATTATCTCAAAAGATTCATTTATACATTACATAAATCTAAATATACTGACCTCTGAGAAGATGCAGTACGTAAAGTTTTCCTTAAGGGGATCTCTAAGGACTTGTTAGAAATTCTTAATCTCATGGAAGCTAGCGATATTTATCATAAAAACTTTTCACAAATCGATGAGATGCGTACAAATTATTTGAGGAGTAGGGGGAAAGTCGTGAAAAAATTTCGATATCCTTTTAGTAGAAATGTAAGAGGAAACGTTCCTAGTTCAGGTGGAGTTACAAGAGTAGAGTTAGGAAACCTATTGGAGAATTTCACAAATGATATCTTAGAAGCAATGGGTTCTCAACTAGATGCTTTACAAGCTAATAAGAGGCAGGATGAAGAACGAGCAACAATGAGTATATTTTGTCCAATATGTAGAACTAAACATCCCCAAAGGGAATGTCCATTAAACAACATCTCTGTATGTCACATATGTATAGAAGAGCATCCAACAGATAATTTCCCATCCTTACCTAGGTTGCAAGCCATCTATAAGAGTGGGGATGTAGCTGAAACATATAGAAGGCCTCCTTGGCAACCTAGATACTAATCAACATATCATAACTTTCCACCGCAACCTCCACTCTATTAACCTCCATATCAACCACCTCAACTATGGAACAATTCAAGTTGGAAGAATTCGCCACCTCAGTACCCACCTCATCAATTTCCACAACAGAAATGTTGGTCACAAGGATGGAGAGGAAAATAATATCCTCAGTCACAACCTTTCCCTGCACCTAATTAACCTTATCCTCCGAATCAAACAAATTTCCAGCAAATTTCCCCTGGATTTGTACCTCTGGTTCCTTTTATCACACGACAACCTCATCATTTCCAGAATGCATATCCTCCTAGACCGACATTATTACCTGCACAACTAATACCTAACCCTAATAATAAACCAACTCAAGCTCTTAACAGCATTGAGTTACAAACTCTTCCATCGTACATTATTTTGATTGTACATGTACATGAAATTCAATTACGACCGGAAAGAGTTGTGAATAATAAACCCAAGTCATCAGTCATCATTCATGAACCAAATGAAGAAGAAGAAGATTCAAATGAACCTGTGAATGATGCTATTTTGGAGGATGTGAAAATTCCAAAGGTTCCAGTACACACCCATCCTCTGCAAGAAAGTATTCAGGAGCAAAGAGTTCCTCCATTTCTAGAAAGACTAGTAACAGAAAAACCTATAGTTCATCTAGAGTACAACATTTTGAATGAATTAAAGAAAATCTGTATTAATATCCCTCTATTACAAGCTATCAAAGGCATACCAATCTATAGTAAGGTAATAAAGGAGTTATGTATTAAACGCCCAGAAAATAAGCAAAAGTGCCCTCTCACAATTCATGTTATAAGAGAGATGTATGAATGTATGATAGGTTAGTCCCGGATTGCAAAGTATACAAATCTAGGAGCCTCGGTAGTCACTCTAATTATAAACACCACCACCATAGAAAATACATTAACCGATTTAGGATCTGACATTAACATGATGACCACCACAGTTTTAGAATTTTTACAGTTAGGACAATTTCTCCGACCTACTCCTTCCATCCTAGAACTAGCAGACCGTACTACGGTAAAACCTGTTGGAGTCTTGGATGACATTGTTGTATCAGTAGCCTCATGGGAATACCCTGTCGACTTTATGTTCATAGAATCAAATGATCCTTCTAAATGGCATACTATTATCTTGGGAAGACCATGGTTAGCCACCGCAAATGCTTTTATAGGATGTAGGGATGGAGAGATGACTATTTCCAATGGGTTCTCCACACAAATACTTATTTTATACCCCCCAACACAACCACTAACTGAAAATTCATGGTGGTTAAAATGTTCATTTGGGGATGAATACTTTGATGATCTCACCCTTCCTAGTGATTTCTCTTGGGCACTTCAGGAGCATACTACTGAGAATGTATTAAACTAGTTTGTTTCTTCAACAACCTTTATAGATTTCCCTTAGTCTTTTGCTCAACTCGATCAAATTTTTGGAGATAAGTTTCAAGGGAATATGGCTATTTCAATGTTTATATAAACACCTTATCTCTTCATGATTGAAGAGCATATAGGACCATATACCATAACTTGTGAGGTTGGCCATGAAAAAATTCTACATATAAACGCAGGATTAAGTGAAAACCAACAAGCACAACTGCTTAAAGTTATTAAGAAACAAGATGAAGCATTTGCATGGGAATACACCGATACAAAGGGTATACGCCCTGACACCTGTATTCACCATATTTATATGGATCCAAGTATGTCACCTATAAGGCGTCCACAGAGGAGGATGAATCCTGCTCTAAAGGATATAGTAAAACAAGAATTACAAAAACTCCTCACTGTCGGTTTCATCTATCCTATATCCGACAGTAAATGGGTATCTCCTTTAATAGTAGCCCCAAATAAAGTTACAGGAAAATGGCGTATTTGTGTTGATTTTAGGGAGCTAAACAAAGCTACACTTAAAGAATACTTTCCTTTACCCTTTATTGATTAAGTATTAGACACTTTGTCAGGTAAACAATATTTTTCCTTTCTTGATGGATATAGTGGTTACAACCATATTTTAATAGCACTTGAAGATCAAGACAAGACCACTTTTACATGCCCTTGGGGATTATATGCTTATCGATTTTTTCCATTTGGCCTATGTAATGCACCTGCCACTTTCCAACGAGTAGTCTCAGGAATATTTTCTGATCTTATACATGACTGTGTGGAGGTATACATGGATGAATTTATGGCCTATGGTAATACTTTTCAAGAATCCCTTGACAACCTCGAGAAGGTCTTGATCCAATGTCAAGAAATGAATTTATCCATTAGTCATGAAAAATGTAAGATGTTACTGACAGAAGGTATAGTTTTGGGACACCATGTTTCCTCCCAAGGAATTAAGGTAGACCCTGCGAAGATCGAAGTAATTGTTGACCTTCCCTCTCCCAAAACTTAGAAAGAGATAAGAGCTTTCTTGGTCATGCAGGCTATTACCACTGTTTTATCAAAAATTTCACTAAAATAGTTGCACCCATGTTTAAGTTGCTTACAAAGGACGCAAAATTCCAGTGGATAGAATCTTGTCAAAATGATTTTGAAATCCTAAAGGCTAAACTATCGGTGGCACCAATACTTAGGGGTCCTAATTGGTCCCTTCCTTTTCACATATCTACCAATGCCTATGATATGGCCATAGGAGGAGTCCTCGGCCAAAAAGAAGGACAAGAACCTTATGCCATTTATTTTATTAGTAAGAATTTGACTCATGTTGAGCTTAATTATACTGTTACTGATGTTACGAAGAAAACTTACTATGGCTTGGGGTGCACCACAAAAGACAGAGAAACCGTAGAAATCAATCCCTTCCCAATATGCAAGAGAAATACAACATCTAACACTAAAGTATCTTGAAACATACCTTATTCCGGATGGTTGTAGTAGATCCCCGTTGAGCTTTTTCCAATCCTGCTTGCTTTGGCAATTTACTCTCAACAACAGTAAAACAAGGAAAGCATGCTATACAATATAGTGTTAGGCCTACTGTAGCATATATAATCAATGATACATAAGCAATTAAACACATCCATGGATTCAATATTCATTTAAATGCCCATTATTGTATAGGAAAAGATATTTCTATTAAGTAAATCAGATATTACATAAGTGACAACCTCTGTCAGCACATCTGCAAACCGGAGAAACTGAGTCCTCCACCTAGACCTCCACACCTCAATCCTCCATCTCTCGATAGCAAGCTCACAAGCAAAGTGAACCTTGGGAAGAACACAAAGTGCTCCAATGGACAAAGGGATGCAGACTCAAGTATAAGCAAGCTACAGCAACAATGGACTATAGTTTTCTTTCTCTTCAATTCCCCTCCTTCAATGTATCCAAAGGGTTCCTTATATAGTGCTTCAATGGGGTAATGGAAGGTCAAATATGAGCAATATCAAGGCATATGGAAGGCCAAGAGACAAGTGACTTAGATCCACATCAAAGAAATCTCCAAAAATATTTGGCCTTTTGCACACATCCAAATGTACGTGGGTTTAAGGGTAATATCCATGTATATACGCGAGAAAGGGATTAAAAGTCATGTACAATAAATAATAGGTGTTTTCAGGGATGTTCTTGGAAACATCAAAGGTTCAAAAATAGTCCATGGGGTCCAAAGAGTCTGCAGAGGGACAGGGAAGGCCATAAAAGTGTGATCAACCATGTGTGGTAAAATCAGCTGTAACAGATGCCCCCTAATGTGTGAGGTCATAGGGGTAACATAATGGATGAAATACATTATAAATCCATCCCAGAAATGGAGTGATGAAGAACCACATGGAAGAACCATCCATCCAACAGTATAGTACAATAATCAATCTTTGCATATGACCGAAAATACATATAGTAGTCCTGGATACATAAGAGTATAATGGCCATGAATAGGCATGATATACAAAATGTGACATGTGTCATCATCGCCACATACAATAGATCGGAACCTCCATGATGAAGATATACAAAGGATAAAGATATCCATAATGTTTAAAGATATCTGACATACACTGGAATCAAGTCATGAGAGTTGACATCTCATGAACACTGGCACGATCAAGGAGGTAGCATATATGAAATGCCACCAATTTGGAAATTCTTCTACACAAACCGCTACGAGTACATGTCCTACTATGTGAATAGAGTTGTCGAGGTCAAACATAGTATTCCATGGTCTGATTACAGGTCATTGATGTATACCGTTAATAGACATGAGATCACCCACCGATAATAAAAATGGGAAGCAAGGTACTAGAGTGCAATCTAACAAGTGTGAATAAATGTGTTGAGGTTGAACACTTGGAAGAATCCATCGATCAATTGACATTGATGTATTCCCAAAACTACTAATGGTGAGAGAACCTACCACTGATGACTATAAATATCAAGGCACTCAAATGAATCTATATTCTTATCCCAGAATAAATGATCTGAAGTCGATAGGATGGAATCCATTGGAAGGAGGGAATTAAGGCATGCCCCATCAACCAACACGAGGTACTCAGCAACGTTGTATAATGTGGAAGGACTTGAAAAAGATGTGCAAAAACCATTAATAGTACTGGGAATGGCCGACATGCAAATTCAAGACAACCGAGAAATGGCCGACTCAGGTTTCAACTTCCTTTGAACAAGAGCATAAAGGCGAATGGTGACTGAATGTAGGAAGCATAGACTCGATATACAAAACTGGGACATCTCTACCACATAAGAGGTATCAATAGAGGCTCCATAGAGACTGGAAGCTTAACCAATTGGTGGAGGTAAAATCAGAAAAAATTAGTACAACTCCTAAAGTAAAACTACTAACCCAACCAACGGATGTGATATACAGTGCTTAGTTTGAAGGAAACACAACTCGGCTACTACCAAAGATAACATCTTTTCCTGTTTGTCTTTTTGGTTTTATTTTTATTTTTTTGGACTTTTTCAGATATTTTGAAAATATTTTAAAAGAATAAAAGTGCTTTATAGTTACAAATCTAGGAGGAGACTAGTGTCAAGTGGCAAACAAAATAGTTCCAAGCAACGGAACATACCTATGCTCAAAGCAAGGAAACATGTGCAGGATAACGACACTCAGGGGAAAGTCCCCTCCCGGTAAAAAATGGGGAATCAAGCTAAAAAAGATATATAAAAAGGCTATGCTTGGCTGAACATGAGACAAGCTCAGGCTATATGGCTGAAAATCAAAGTCAGGGAAGTTGGCATAAGGCTCAATAAGGCAAGCAAAACTCATGATAATGCAATTACAACTTGACATATACAAGGGAGTCCCGAGAAAATGGACAACATAAAGGTCAAGAGGAGTGTGAAGCTCTTGTTCAAAGTCATGGCGGTACTATACAAAGGAGTCCCACACCCTAAAGGAGAAATGTCAGCATGGGCCAAATGAAAAACAAGATCTAACTAGGGTACCCATGTATGGTAAAGCTCTACCATTCACAACATGTCACTTCTAAAAACAACAAGAAGGTTCCATGACAAGATGGAATGGGTTCATACCTAAGGTTAAAATGAAACGGTCATAAGGTTGTGAAAAATGAAAACGAATGTGGAACCTAACCTATATGCCATTTTAGACATAATACCTACAGTAGGAATGAACATATCAAAGCCACGGTCAAACCCCACTCAAAAAGGATTCGTACAACATCAAATCATTTCAAACGGTCCAAAATGGTCCAAAACTATAGAAAGTGGGTAAATATTTCAAAAATTTTCTATAAATAGCAAAAAAATTTAAAAAATTTCATACCATTTGAAATTTTTACCCAACATAGTGCATTTGAGCTCAGAACCTCAGAAGCGAATTCCGGGAGCATCGTCCAGCGGAATATATCCCCATTTGATCCAGGTAGATTTTCATGCCCTCCTCTTTCATTTTGATACAAATGTTTTCAAATTTCATGGTCTATTTTATTTTTTGAGCCATCCATACTTGTGCGTTTCAACCCACGCAGAAATTGGGCCTTTTTTCATGTATAGGGCTTGCCATACACAGAAAATGCACTGAAATCCGTGTACATCCACGGCTATTTTGAGAACAGTCATGTATAGGGATGCAAATAAGGTTTTAAAGGGAAAAGACTGATCAAACAACTTGGTTTTTGTGTAGGATGGTGTTAGAGTGGAGAGAAAGAGAGCATGGTGATGTTGAGGAAGCTATGCAAGGTGATCTCATGGCCCATCAACCATTACGGGCATGTGGCTTGTACAAGTTTTGGTGTCTTGGAAGCTTGAGGGCCAAACCAAGACTACTCCAATTACTGGTGGACTATTGGGATCCAGAATCTGAAACATTTTAGATAGATGGGATGTCGCTCAACATTGAGGTTGAGGACATATAAGTTTATCACTGGTTTGTCTCGACCAGGAGAGATGGTGAACCTTTGATCTCGTGGGCTAGGAGGTGGGTTGACCATAGATGAGTACATAGATGTGTACTGCTTTCCAGAGATGGAAAAGATTGGGAGTCAAATCCCAAAAAAATCTGTCCATATTCTGGGGCTAAAGGCCATACTTTTGGCACTAGACACAATTGCAGGGTTGGATTCACTCCACTAGGCCTCATGGCCAATGATATTCTATGCAGTAGAGTGCATGCAACCTACAGTGTATGACTGGAGTACGACGTTGTTGAGCAACATGAAATAGTAGATCAGTGACTGCAAGACGGGTAGGGTGCAGAACTTTGGATTCGGCAGTATACTAAGGATGTTTTTCTTTGAGTGAGTGCCAGGGCTAAGCCCTAGGGTAGACATTGCTCCACATGGAGTCTGGGCTCCATCCCAGCGACGCTGGGTGAATTTCATGCACAAACTAGGTGGAGGTAGGGTAGCTAACCCATACCCAGTAGATTTCGTTTCATGGTGGCGGAGACAGATCATCGACATAGACAACTACCCCTATGCAGGGATATGCCGCTACCACCAGGTGCAGCTTATGGTGACATAGGTAAAGAATCCCAAACCCACTTTTTAAGTTTTGAATTATTTAATTTTTTGTGTTTTTTGATATATTGACTCAAAAGACATATTTTTGGTCTGATGACACATAGTGACAATCTGTTATGTATATGCAGATGTAGGACCACGACGGCCAGAAGGTTTCCCTCGTCATCGATAGGGTGAAGGGGAGAGGAGATGATATCATGGGTGTAGATGCGGAGTGGCTGCTCTAAAGCATCCACACGAACTTTGTTCATTTGACGCACAAGGTACCCATGGTGCAAGTCGAGGACTTGCCTGAGGCCATGCAGCGCCAGGTGGTTGGTGTACCATGAGCATGGGTTCGACTATTTCAATGGGTAGCTAGAGCCGTACTGATCTATCATGACCAGAACCCCCATCCTCCTTGGGCTTAAAGACCTGAGTGTATTCATTTTTGTATGACTCTATATTATGTGTTGGTGGCTCAGAAGCCCCAATTTTGTATATGACACTTATGTATTATGAAGTCACTTTTTGGATGTTATTGAAATTTTTTTATGATGATCTATTTTATTTAGATTTACATGTGTGTAAAATGTATGTTTGTGGTATGCTTATGGTCTATGAAACAAATTCCAATATAACACATAGTTAGCATATGAGTCAGCAACTTTATTAAAAATTATTGGAACATGAATGTATGTTATATTCTCAAATTGTCGTTCTAGTAATCTAACATGTAAGAATCTTCTTGATAATGTTGGATTCCTAATGCGATACAAGCCATTAAGCTGTGAAACCACTAACTGTGAATTAGGATGTACCTCAAGAGAATGAACACCATGTGAAATGGCATCACGCAATAACTCAATGACGGAACTATATTCAACAACATTGTTTGAAGAGGGTCATAAACATACGCCTCCTGAAGACAATACTTGACCCGTAGGAGTATAAATCACCCAAGCAACAGAAGATAAGTTTTGAGTGTGGCAGCTAGCACCATCAACAAATCCTATGTAAACGAAAGACTCCATCGACATCCTCCATAAGAAATGAAAGCTTATCAACAAAATTGATCACCATAAGAAAAACTAACTTTGCAATGCAAAACTATACAATAATATCCAACAATCAGCCCTGGCTGAAGATCATGCATAGTATTTTTTGAGATAGAACCAATTTCTAGGCTCCGCCAAGGATTTCCCTTCATAATCAACCAGCTCACAAGCACCGTTCTCTAATACTCGTTTAACCACATAAGGACCATGCCACATGGGATTGAATTTCCTTTCCCCCAAGGGATCCTTAGCTTGATACCACAAAAGGACCAAGTCACCTTCATTAAACCTCCTTGGATGGCCATACTTGTCATATTGGACCTTGACACGACGCTTGTTAACCTCTAGAGCCACTAAGGCATCTCAGTGCTGCTCATCAAGCTGTTTTAAGTGGACCAAGTGCTCTTCCAATGCGGAAGTGTCAGGTAAAAGATCTATAGATAGCTTCAGAGAAGGGATTTCGCATTCAACTGGTAAAACTGACTCCACCCCATTAACAAGATGATATAGAGAGAAATCGGTGGCAGTATTAACCACGGTTCTATAGGCCCACAAAGCAAGATACAACATAATATGCTAATTAGTCTTGCTTTGTGTGATGGTTCATTGGAGAATAGACTTAAGTGATTTTTTCACTGCTTCAACTTGTCCATTCTCCTGAGGGTAATAAGAAGAGGAGTTCTCTTACTTATATCTTAACTTGGAATCCAAATCTGCCATCATTTTATTCTGAAAGTGGCTGCCAAGGTTAGTGACAATCTCTTTCGGAATGCCAAACCAGATGATAGTCTGGTTGAAAACTAAATGCACGGCTGTCTCACCGTTAGATTTAATTGTGGGCATAACCTCTGCCCATTTTGTGAAGTAATCAATAGCTACAATGATATGATGATGCCCCCCAACTGAAGCTGGGTTGCAATCCATAAAATCAAGCCCCCACTTGGTGAAGGGACCAGCGGTGACAATAGGATGTAACGGGACCGGACACGAGCGCATATTGCGTGCAAACACCTGGCAAGGGTGGCACTTCTTGACCGCATTAATGCAATATTTGAAGATGGACGACCAAAAATATCTCAATCTCAAGATTTTTTGGGCTATAGAAAGCCCAGATAAATGACCACCACACGCCCCTCCATGGCAATCATTCAGCACAACCTCAGCCTCATCATAGGTTAAACAATGACGTAAAATGGAATCTACCCCACGGTGGTGCAAAGTGTTATCCACTATAAGGTAGTTCTTAGCTACATGACGTAATCATCGTCGCTCATCCCATGAAAGGTGAGTAGGGACCTTTAATGTTTGCAAATATACAATGATATCCCCATACCAAGGGTCCAAAGTTGAGATAAGGAAAATATGCTCATCAACAAAAGTATCCTCATAAACCTCGTCCTCTTCCAAACTTGGGAAATTAGATATAAGCTCCGCAAATATCAATGATTTCTTTGATTTCGCTGAAACGAACTCGATATCAAACTCTTGCAAAATGACAATCCATTTATTGTATTTTCCCGCAATCATCCTTCTAGTGAGGACGAACTGAAATGGATTGATATGAGCTACGACCAAGGTTTGGCAAAGGAGAATGTAATTTCTCAAACGCTGAACTGCATGAACGGTAGCCAAGGATAGCTTCTCCACATGGGAATAGCGAAGTTCTGCATCTATAAGGTTTCATCTCAAATAATATATGACATGCTCATGGATCTCATAATCCTCCTAAACCAAAACCATACCAACCGTCTCCATGGACCCAGCCACATAAATCAATAAATTACAGCTATAGTCAGGTGGACTAAGCATATGGGGGCCGTTTCTAAGGCTCACTTAAGAGCATCAAAGGACTCTTGGGCTCACTCATCCCAGTAAAAAGGGGTGTCGTTCTTCAAAAGATGCATAAATCCTTTAGTCAAATTGGCAAAATTAACCATGAATTTCTGCAAGAAGTTCACCATGCCTTGCAAACACTGAAGGTGTCTAATATTACACAAGGGAGACAATTGAAGTATTGACTCAACCTTTAAGGGATCAAATCTTATACCCTCCTTGGATATGATGAATCCTAGCAAGTGACCAACAATCACGCAAGAGATGCACTTATGAGGATTTAAATGAACCTGGTAATGACGACATCTTTCTAACACTAATCTCAAATGATATGGATGATGCACTCTCAAATGAGAGTGAGCAGTGAGATCATCCAAATATACTTCGATAATCTTTTTAAGATCATGAAATATTAAGGTCATGGCCCGCTGAAATGTGGCTCCATCATTTTTAAGGACAAAGGGGATCTTCTGATATGTAAAAGTACCCCAAGGACAAATAAATGCGGTCTATTGTTGATCCTCGAGTTTAATATGAATCTGATTATATCTGGAAAAACCGTACATAAAGGAAAATACCTCACTTCTGTCACACTCATCCAAAATCTGATCAATAAATGGTGTGGAGAAATTATCCTTAGGACAGACATGATTTAAGTCACGAAAATCAGCACATATACGGATCACTCCCTGCTTCTTATCCACCAGAATGGGATTTTAAACCCACTCTATCAAGGGAATAGGATAAATAAAACTAGATTCCAATAGCTTCTCTATCTCAGCCTTAATGGCAGGTGCTTTTCTAGGATTCACTACACGCAAATGTTGTCGAACTGGTTTTGCATCAGGATACGTTTTGATCTCATGTTCGACAATACGAGGGTATATACCTTGGATTTATTCATATGACCAAGCGAAAATGTCATGAAACTCTTTAAACAACTTGGTATACTCCCTGATCTCATCGGGGGCACAACCCGCCCCAATGTAGACATTCTCAACCTTTCCAGGATCATGAGAAATATTGATAGGAATGGTTGGTGATAAATTAGCCATGTTTCCATCATCCATCTGAACAGGAGAGCTTAATGGAACCATGGAGATACCAATATTCTTGCTAAGAATCTCCCTAAATTCATCACACTCCATACGATCGAGATTAGGAAGAAAATATGATCGATAATGCAACTCTTCCCAAGGTTGCTCAACCCTAGAAATGGCCTCAAGAATAGCTTCATCTAATGGAAAAAAATCATCGAGGAAATTAGGTGAGTGAGATGACTCTACTTCCCATGCGGGAAGCACATATGGGTCCTTCTCATCTGTCCATGAAGAGGAAGGACTAGGTTCTGCAACCTGATCAAGATTCACTTAATACGCCACCATTGTTGCAGGCAACGACATGTTTGTCTCAACAGGCACACTCGAAGTACTCAGTGAAGGAAGAATCCAAGGATCTTCCATATGATTAGTATGAAAATACACTGAATTCAATGAGGATGAATCCCCACCAAAACTAGACTCAATCATAAGAATGGGCACAAGACAACTAAAGGTTCCCATAAGAGAAGGATACATACCTTGTTAGAATTTCATCATTAAGCTAGCAATACATTAGGATCTTTAACTGAGAGAATAACAAGCACAACAATCAAACACAAGAAACAATGAACACAATGTTTATCCTTGGGGAAACCATAAATGGTGAAAACCCCACAACTTCCTCAGAGATAGAATCAACACCAAAAGTAGAACCCAAAATAGTAAGTGATCTCCCGACAACAATAACCTTATTTCTATCTAGCCCCAATGTCTTCTCCTTCCTCAACTATGTGCTACACTTGAGTGTGTATGAGATGTGTGATAAATAGAGAGGCCAACTCTCTATTTATACTAATTCCTGACTTGANACCCTATTTCCCTGAAACTACGAGGACTTTAACCCTTAGCCAATAGGAGGGTTACCCACAATGACTTGACATGACTTGTTTACATTATAGATCTTCCCGATAGGAACATCAGGGCATGACATGACTCAAGTACATCTCAGAATAAATATCGGATTACAATATATAAGAAATACAAGTGAAATACATTCCAAAGTTACATATACATCAACACTCCCTCTTAACTAGGAAGGTATTCTTTCGACACAATTTTCAGCGAAAGTCTTCTTCCTTGTATCTTCTAGATCATCATCGAGTCCTCATAATCTTCAAGTCTTCTTCATCTTAAATTCATCTTCATATTCAAGTCATCTTCATCATTGGATTTGGATCATCACTAGACATCATCACTGGATCTAGATCATCACTTGATCTGCATCATTACTGCTGGATCATCATCACTGGATCTGGATCATCATCACTCGATCTGGATCATCACTGGGTCATCATCACGGGTGCTATCTCTTGATTCTTCTCATCATAGGAATCTCTATAGAGCCAGCCCTTTTTCATGCTGGATGTACATCTACAGAGCCAGTCCTTTTTCATACTGGATGTATCATCACAGAGCTAGTCCTTTTTCATAATAGATGTGGAACACACACAGAGCCAGTCCTTTTTCATACTGGATGAGTCTTCACAGAGCTAGTCCTTTTTCATACTAGATGTGGCACATACTTAGAGCTAGTCTTTTTTCATACTAGATGACTCTTCACAGAGCTAGTCCTTTTTCATACTAGATGTGGAACACACACAGAGCCAATCCTTTTTCATACTGGATGAGTCTTCACATAGCTAGTCCTTTTTCATACTAGATGTGGCACACACTTAGAGCTAGTCCTTTTTCATACTAGATGAGTCTTCACAAAGCTAGTCCTTTTTCATAATAGATGTGGAACACACACAGAGCCAGTCCTTTTTCATACTCGATGAGTCTTCACAGAGTTATTCCTTTTTCATACTAGATATGGTACACACTCAAAGCTAGTCCTTTTTCGTACTAGATGAGTCTTCATAGAGCCAGTCCTTTTTCATACTGGATGTGGCTCCTACATAGAGCTAGTCCTTTTTCATACTAGATGTGTCTTCACAGAGCCATCCCTTTTTCATGCTAGATGTGGGATCATCACATACACCTAACAATGGAAGGAACCAATCCTCTCACCATGTCGAAAAGGAACGACACTTATATCTAACCATGGAACGAACCAATCTTCTCAGCATGTCAGAATGGCTCATCACGGACTCATCACTTCCTCTTGGGAGAAATCTCAATCTAGAGAACACCAAGCTTCTCCCTAAAGTACTCAAACTTCACCCTAGCCAATGGCTTAGTCAACACATCAGCGATCTATTCGTCCGTCGCAACATACTGGAGTTTCACTACTCCTCTTTGCACCATATCCCTGATATAGTGATACTTGATCTCGATATGCTTTGGCTTGTCATGGAATACCTATTAGCTAGAATATTTCACCTCCTGCGAACAGCAAGGTGTTCCACTGGTATGAATGGTTCAGATCCAGAACAAATAGAGGACAAAGGTTGAAGACTCTCCCTAGACGCTGTAGATATCTGGAATACAAGGCTTTGACAGTTCACCTAGTAAAATCTACTAAGTGTGAATAGATGTCCTGATGACGAACACCTAGTCAATTATATCGATCAAAGGTCAATGATGTGAACCTATGTCGAGAGCAAGAGAATATGTCATTAAGGCATATAGATGTCAAGGTACTAAATATTGTTTCTAAGACTATTTCCAGGATAATGAGCTGATGTCGATGGGAATAGTCTCGTCAAAGGAGGGCCATGATGAGTCCCACATCAACGACACAAAACTCAGAACATAGTTTTTGAATGATGTGAATGTAGTAACCATATGATTGACTCAAAGATACTGACACAAAGACTATGTAGACTGCAAAGTTAAAAATTCTTCAGATCCCCTTTGAACATCGGGTGGCACGACAAAATGACTTGGCAGCATGACTAGACAGGACAGAGGACAATGAATTCTTTTGAAAGACTCAAAGGATTGACATGACTGATGAAAGTGGATTATCACAGAGATCAGATGAATACCCAATTAACTGACATGATTGTGCAGACAAGTGCCATGTTCAAAGGTAATGACAAACAACTGCCATTATTTACAAAATAATTCCCTTCCCATTTTCCCCATCATGATCGATGAGTGCCTCATTTCAGTTTTACGAGTTCAAAGAGGGTAACAAACACTTGATATAGCTGGTCAGAAGACAAGTCCAGTCTCATATGTTTTACAAACCTAAGAGAGGAGGGGTTCATTCCCAAATGGGCCTCTCAATGTTTAATTTAACGAGTCCACTGAAATAAAACTTGGTATCGTTCATGTTTAGAGAGTCTGAACGAATACAGAAGAAAACTCCATGGGGGTCCCTTTTCATATGATTTAGTCTCTAAGGCCCGAAAAAAGTGTAAAATCATGCCTTAGAGAACTCTTCCAGTCATGATTGGATGGAGTGATCCTTTTTCATAAATAGTCTGCTTTGAACCGAAAAAGAGATAACCTACCATCAGACAGACAACTCTTCAAATACTTTAATAAGCGTGAAGAAGACAAGATCGCTTGATGATATTTTCGTATTTAGGGAGCCTGAAAAGGGTTTAAAGAGAAATCCATTAGAATTTTTCATGTTTGAATCTAGAGCATGAAAAAGTAATAAACTAAGCTCAAACCACTTTTCATGTTTTAACCAGAGCACGAAAAATGAAAAGTAAGCTCAACACCATCTTATTGTTTTTAACGAGCTCGAAGATCAGTTGAAAGAATGCTCAGGGATTGGTTTCATTTTTACGCAAGCTTGAAACCAATGGGTAAACTATGCTTGAAAAATACCATTAACGTGATATACAGATGTTGGAATCTTGCCCCCAGCATGATTTCTAGCGAATCTTACCCCTAGCATGGTTGCTAGCAGCTCGACATGCCCCCAAGATTTGTTTTATTTAACGTAAATTCTTCTTCCATACCCAACCTAAAAACCTGGTTACTAATGTGATAATGTTCACCAGGGGGGTAGGAAGAATGAGAATCAGGCAGTGTTGATCGCAATATTTCACCTCCTGCTGACAGTAAGGTGTTCCACTGGTCTGAATGGTTTAGATCCAGAACAAATAGATCACAGAGGTTGATAACTCCCCTAGACACTATAGACATCTGGAATACAAGTCTTTGACAGTTCACCTGTGTTCCTGCAAAATAGTTCAACACGAAACAGAACAAAGAAACCAGAATATGATCTACTAATCTATGCTAGTGACTAAGGAATCTAGCAATATATATCTGAAATCAAACATCAACAATATATATGGGATAGAAAATCAACTTGCATTAGAAATATGAAGAATTTTACAGCCAAGCCTTAGTGTTGACATGCATCTCCATGAAACCATCTCTTCATCCCCAAAAGCTCTGACTCTAGCTCTCTATGCTCTCTCCAAATGATCTTGGTCGAAGAATTAGTCCAACAGCATAACAATACCTACAATTTCCTCTCCTCAACCATGGCTATGAGCTCATATATATAGGGCTTTAATGGATAGAGATGGTTGAGAAATTAGTGGGTGAGGTGGCCTCTAAGATTCTAGGATGAGGGATCTTGAGCTCAACCAACCCACAGTAGTAGGGATAAGAGATATCTTGAGGCTTATCATCTAGAAGCCTTGAGAAGCTTCTCTTTTTACCCTTTTACCCAGGGTATCGTGCTTCTCCTTCTTTGACAGAGAGGTTCTGGTAATAACCGCCTATGGACCAAGGGTGACAGGCGGTGGCACTGCTTGTGGACAACCGATGAAAAGCAGTGTGAACAGGGGTACCGCTCCTGGATAAGGGAGCATGAGCGGTGCTGGGAATTTGTATGACAAACTGATAAGAAACCATTTAGTCTTAACTCTAGAAGTTGGGATTTCAGGGCAAGTAGGTATGTCAAAGGTCTTATCACATGATGGTGACAGGATTTTGGTATAACAGGATGCCCCCCAAAGCATGAGTCTTAGAGTGATACGATAAACGAGAGCTTTGAGAACAAGTCGTTGCCAGGAGATGAAAATGTTGCCTCAATCAAAGTATGTAGTCAAGTAGGCATCTGTAGTACATCAGTATGTTGACTCATAGACACAAGTAACCAAACTCATAGTTGCAGACCAATACAAGGAAGATCCATGAGTGGAATAAACAAGCATGGCTACTAGAATACAGCGTAGATCCATATGATAGAGGACTCAAACTTGGACATAGCTACCAGACATACAACGTAGATCTATGTCATACAGACACAAATTTAAGCATAGCCACGATCATACAAATGTGGATCCATGCTAGATATACAAAACTCCATTGCAACCTGGGGAAAAAGAAATGAGCGCTTTTTAACAAATGCCCAAGGTCTTCGTCTCGTCTTCCACAAGTATGATTATATCCATGTGATTACAATGATCTGAAGTCGAACATGGTAGAAACCACTTGATCACCGGCCAATGATGTGAACCATTAACAAGTGCGAGGGAGATCACCATTAATGTCAATGATTCCCAAGGTACCCCAGTATAATCTACTGAGTGCGAATAGATGTCCTGATGTCGAACACCTAGTCGATTCTATTGATCAAAGGTCAATGATGTGAACCTATGTCAAGAGCGAGAGAATCTGTCATTAAGGTATACAGATCTCAAGGTACTAAATATTGTTTTTAAGACTATTTCCCGGATTATGAGCTGATGTCGACAGGAGTAGTCTCGTCGAAGGAGGGCCATGATGAGTCCCACATCGACGACACAAAACTCGAAACATAGTTCTGGAATGATATGAACATAGTAACCATATGACTAACTCAAAGATACTGACACAAAGGCTGTGTATACTGTAGAGGTAAGACTTCTTCAGATTCGCTTGGAACATCGGGTGGCATGACAAAATGACTTGGAAGCATGACTAGACATGACAGATACACAATGCGACATTGGACAATGCATTATTTTGAAAGACTCAAAGGATTGACATGACTCATGAAAGTGGATCGTCATGGAGATCAGCTGAATACCTAATTGACTGACACGATTGTGCAGACAAGTGCCATGTTTAAAGGTAACGACAAACAACTGCCATTATTTGCAAAATGATTCCCTTTCCCATTTCCCCCATCATGATCGATGAGTGCCTCTTTTTAGTTTTACGAGTTCAAAGAGAGTAACAAACACTCGATATAGCTTGTCAGAAGACAAGTCCAGTCTCATATGTTTTACGAACCTAAGAGAGGATGGGTTCATTCCCAATACAGGTCTCTCAATGTTTAATTTAACGAGTCCATTGAAAGAAAACTTGGTATCGTTCATGTTTAGAGGGTTTGAATGAATACAGAAGAAGACTCCATGGGGGTCCTTTTTCGTATGATTTAGTCTCTAAGGCCCGAAAAAGTGTAAAATCATACCTTAGAGAACTCTTCCAGTCATGATTGGCTGGAGCGTTCCTTTCTCGTGAATAGTACTCTCTGAACCGAGAAAGAGATAACCTACCGTCGGATAGACGACTCTTCAAATACTTTAATGAGCGTGAAGAAGACAAGATCGCTCGACGATATTTTCATTTTTAGGGAGTTTGAAAAGGGTCTAAAGAGAACTCCATGAATTTTATTTACACAATGTCACTTTTTATGAGCCTGGAAAGATTCGGAAACGGACTCGACTATCTTTTCATGTTTAAGGAGTCTAAAAGAAGATGTGAATAGAAGACTCCATAACGTTTCTTTACACAATATTGTATTTTACGATCCTGGATAGAAACTTGAACTAGACTCAGAACTTTGATACTAGATTTTAACGAGTGTGACAAAGTGTCGTAATAAACGCTCAATGACCTTTTCTGTTTTGTGAAAGTACGAAAAAGCCATAAACAAACTTTCCAAAGCTTTTACTAAAGTCAACCTACAGACAACTCATAAACAAGTGTTAAATGCATCCAAAATCAACATTACGGGATTACGACAAATAGATTTTGACCAAAACATGATGTAATATCAAAACTATACTAAGTTAGACCCAAAAAATGTCTATATAAGGCAAGTAAATAGTAAAAAACCAAACATTTCACTATTTACCTCTTGGTAGAGAGCACTTGGAGCATTTTTTAGCTAGATCTTCCACAGTTGAAACCGAGAGTTTCCACTGTCCATTTTCAATCTCGTCAATTGCAGGTAAGAGCTAAAACCTTCTTCTTTCATTTCATAGCTTTCATTTTGGGATTTTATGGGGTATTATGACTATTTGGAAAGCCCTAAAATCCTATTTGCGGGCACCATGGCTACCCCTTGCGGGATAGGCGGTACCACCCGAGAACCGCGCCAAAGTCAAGGTGAACAGGCGATGCCACCGCCTGTCTCCAACGGAGCAGAGGCGGTGCCGGCCGGGGAGAAATTTAAATAATGATATATACAAAACTAGCTAATTCTTTTGATCTATAATGATTTAAGGTTGATATTGATGTATACCATTGTTGTTTTGGTAGGTCTAGGCTTCCAAAATATGGTGATATGGAAGGAAAGAACACATGATGATGAGGATGCCACTGCTGAAAGGAATCTGGTGTGTATTGCCGCACTCCAGAACTGTGGAATTCTAAAGTTCTTCTGGACACCAAGCATGGTGTCCCACGAGAGACTATTGGAGCACATAATGAGAATGTGGAATCCAGAACAGCAGTATTTCGAGGTGGGGGCACATATACTTACAGTGGAGGTAGAGGGAATCTACTTCCTGACTGGCCTATCGAGACGAGGTGCCCCATCTCATTGACAGGTTCTCGTGGTGGGGACATTAACACCAGAGAGCTCATAGATCAACACCGTGCACTAGGTACAGGTACATCGGGGAAGAAAATCCCCATCAAGGTAGTGACAGATAGGGCTCTACAGATCGTTCTGTTCACCATGCAGAGGGTGGCAAGGAGCCAGGGTATACATCAGGCTTCCATGGCACATATGATGTATGCCCTAGAGGCAATGGCACCTACAGTGTTCAACTGGGTGGAAGCATTGCTTCCAATATTCAACGATCAACTGACTAAATGTCAGCAAGGAGAGATGAAGCAATTCAGCTTTGGTTCCATCTTAGCTTGTTTCTTCTTTGAGTGGGTCCCCCAGATGAGGCCCCAGGTGAATTTTTGGAGTTTGAGAGAATGGGACCCTTGCATGCTAAGGTGGGTCCAGTTCATGGCTTGCACAGGAGCGGGTAGGGGCAGAGTGAAGTTCGGTGACGTGTTCTTCAGATGGTTGCGAGATCAGACGCTCATGGTTGAGGACTATGCCTATGCAGGCACAGATTTTATAGGTGATCCTAACCTACCACTCTTTCCTGGAGGGCAGTGGGGAGACATGGGTAAGAAACAAGAAACCCTAAAGATGAAAAATGTTTTTATGTTTTTTATGTTTTATATTTTTTACGATAAGTGACGAGACCCATTTGTCTTCATGCAGATGTTGGAGTAGCGAGGCCTGGAGGAGCATCTGCATTAGACAGGCGAGCCAGAGCTCGCTTCATGCCACAGGGTGATGATATCACTAGGGAGCTGGAGGAGAACCTCGAGAGGTTGACTCTAGACATCCCATATGCTGACATAGATGACCTCCCGACTAGATATCAGAGATCTACGATGGGAGTGCCAAGCCAATTCAGCAGGCTACTTCACAGGGTGGCTCGAGTGTAGCTAGGGTTTTCACCCTAGCTTGTGCTGATGAGCACCTACTAAGGAATATGGAATCCTTAGTAGCAGTTCAATTATGTATATGAATTAAAGAAAGATAAACCGAAACAAATACTAATCTAAATACGTTCTTGAAGCTAAAGCAGTAAAAAAGTAAATAACATGAAGCAAAAACAGTAAAGAAATGTATAATGGTTTTTATTAATGTTACCTCCAATGAGGAGGTTGATGGAGTCCATTGCGCTGGTCCGATGTCGGTGGCTTCGAGCTCCAAGCTGCTTCTTTTCCTTCTCTGGTGGTGGAAATGGGCCAAAAAGAGTTCTCAATGGTGAAAGTAGCTTGATGGTAAGCTAGGGTTTCGAGAATAATTTCGGCAGAGGCAGGATGCTTATGATAATGGATATGAAATGAGGGGTCTCCACCACTTATTTATAGTTTTTTAGTGGTGGAGTGCTGGCCCATGGTTTTGGAAACCATATGGCTTAGGGCAGCTTGTTTAGGGTTTTTTCCTCCTTTTCCTCATTATTTTATATTTTTTCTTCCCTTTTGGGGATTTTTGCTATTTTTAGAGGAATTTTGGATATTTTTGGAGGAAAAAGGGGTTTTATGGCCTTTTGGAGGCGTTTTAGGCCTTTTGGAGGCTTTTTAGTGGGATTTTCAGGGAAATATGGTAGGAAAATGGACAAATGAGCCATGTAGTGGGGTAGATGAGGTAGTTAACCATTTTTGGGTGTTAACATCGAGCAGTGATGTGCTATCACAAGCACCACTAGTAGATGAGACATGTATACTAAAAGTTGATCGCTTCAGGATTTTGTATGATGATTTTTCCTGAAATCCTATGTGCTTCAGAAGAGGTCTCAGGACCTATTTTTTGTAACATTTTTCGTATATATATATATGCAGAATTTTACATGATGTGTATACGTTTCAAATGGATGAATGCATTTTCTATGAGTTCTATGTGTCTTTAAATGTTTATTTATAATGTACCATGTTTAATTAACGTCATGAATGGACAATATGCCAATCTAGGATGTAATTAGCCAATGAATCAGCAACTACATTATGTTCCCTAGGGATATGCCTATATGTAATGGTTTCAAATGATCTTTCTAACAAACATACCCTCTGGAAGAGGTGGAGGAGAATCGAGTTCCTAATGGTGTAGACATGGTTTAAATGACAAACCATGAGCTGAGATTCCATCAAAACTACTAGATCACGGACATCTTGGGAGGTAGCTTCAGTCAGAAGACCGATGACCGCTTCATACTCGACGATGTTATTAGTAGAGGGACCTAAGAAAACCACTCCTGAACTGACCAAATCTTTAGCTACGGAATTGAGAATGCAAACAGCCGAGGCTAGATTCAAGGAGTGGTGGCAAGCACCATCAACGAAGCCGTAGAAAGCCATTTGCATGACCAACACATGGTATAAACATATGCGGGCACCAAAACTCAAAACAATCTTGAAAATACTGAAAAAACACTGAAATTCAATCAATATACATATATACAAGATACCATCCAAGAATACCTAGGCATAGTACCTTTTCAAGTACAACCCATTGCGAGGTTACCCTAAAGGGATTCCATCATAATCTACCAACTCATAGGCTCCTTTCTCTAACACCTTGGAAATAACGAATGGTCCATACCACATAGACTCGAACTTACCCTTTCCTAGCTTGTCATATCTCTGGTCATAAGTCAAAACTAGGTCACCCTCATTGAAAACATGAGGCTGGAAAGATTTATTGTAATGCGCCTTGATACATTTCTTATGTGCCTCATTAGCCAAGGCGGCATCTCTATGAGTCTCATCAAGGTTATTCAAGTACAAAAATCTCACTTCCTCTGCGGAAGTGTCTGGGAGAAGTTCGATGGCGAGTTGTAAAGATGGAATCTGACATTGGATAGGCAAGACAGCTTCGAGTCCATAGACAAGCTAGAATGGCATGAAACCAGTAGCTATTTTCATGGAAGTCCGATAAGCCCAAAGAGCAGAAAAAAGAATGAGATGCCAATTAGATTTATGATCTCCAACCATCCGACGAAGCATAGTTTTCAAAACCTTGTTAATGGCCTCTACCTGACCATTAGCTTGAGAATAATACGGTGTAGAGTTTTCATGGTGAAAACCTAGCTTGGCACTCAATTCCTCCATCATTTGATTACGGAAATGGGATCCGTGATCAGCGACGATGGACTGCGGAACTCTAAATCTAGCTATGATATGAATGAACAAGAAGGGAGTGGAAGTCTTACCATCTTCTGCATATGTAGGCATGGCCTCAGCCCATTTTGTAAAATAATCCACGGCTATGATGATGTAACCATGCCCCTCGGTTGAGGTAGGTTTACAATGCATGAAGTCAATCCTCCATTTGGAAAAAGGGCCAACAGAAATGACGAGGTGAAGTGGAGCAGGATGGGTGTGCTTTTTGGGATAAAAATGTTTGCATGGTGGTCATTTCTTAACAACCTCATGACAGTTTTTGAAGACAAAAGGCCAGAAATAGCCAACGCGAAGAATTTTCTGGGCTGTAGCCATCCCAGATGAATGACCTCCACATGCTCCAGAGTGGCAATCATTTAACATGTTTTTAGCCTCCTCATGAGTGAGGCATCGCTGAAGAATGGAGTCAATCCCATGTCTATACAAGGTATCATGCAATATGAGGTAGTATTTCATGTGGTGATGAATTCGACGACGATCATCATGAGATAGATGTGGCTAAAAATGCTGGGTCTAGAGATAAATCAACAAATCTCCATACCAGGGATCAATAGTGCTAATCAGAAATAGGAATTCATCTACAAATGAATCACTAGGCTCAGATTACATGGTAGCACAGGGAAGGTCACATATAAGCTCTGGGAAAGCCAAGGATTTCTTTGATGTAGCCTTGGAAAACTCAAGATCGCACTCCTGAAGGATGACAATCCAATGGGAGTACTTGCCCCCGAGTACCTGACGAGTCAGAATCTAGTACATCGGGTTCTGGTCTGCCAATACAGTGGTAGTGTGAAGCAGAATGTAGTGACAAATTTTTTGCACAGTAATGACCGTGGCCAAAGCTATCTTCTCCACATGTGAATAACGGGTTTCAAAATCAATAATATTCTTACTGGCATGATAAATCACATGCTCCTGACCGTGGAGATTGTCCTGCACTAAAACCATGGTGATGGTAGTAACGGAGGCAGAAATATACAAGAGAAAATATTTTGAATAGTCCAGGGGGTGTATCATGGGTGAATGAGTCAGAGCGTGCTTAAGACTATCAAAGGCGTGTTGGGCCTGGTCATCCCAGAAGAATGGAGTGTTATTCTTGAGGAGACGCATATAACCGTGCATTTTCTCAGCGAAATTGCACACGAAACGGCGGAGAAATTTTGCCTTCCCCTGCAAACTTTGGAGTTCAAGGATGGTGGTTGGGGCTGGTAGATTAATGATGGCGGAAATATTCAAAGGATATATCTAGATGCCATCTTTGGATACCACAAAGCCAAGCAGACGTCTTTTCTCAATGCAAAAAACACATTTATACAGATTGAGCCGTATATTATAATGACGACATCTCAAGAATATGTCTCTAAGATGACCGGGATGGTCCTCCCATCGCTGTGAATGAGAAGGGAGGTCATCAAGGTTAGTTCAACAATATGTTTAATGTCGTGAAACGCATAGGACATTGCACACTGGAATGTGGCGCCATTGTTTTTTAAGCCGAAAGGTAACTTCTTATACGCAAAGGTTCCCCATGGGAAAATGAATGACGGCTTATGCTGATCGGTGGCCAATATCTCAATCTGATTGTAGCCAGAGAATCCATCCATGAATGAAAATATGAAACTTCCAGCATAGTTGTCGATAATCTGATCAATGTGCGGGGTAGGAAAGTTGTATTTGGGACAAGCTTTATTTCAATCCCTAAATTCAATACAGACTCTTGTAAGTGTTCCCTACTTTTTGTTAACAAGGACAACATTCAATACCCATTCTGTCAGAGGTACAGGATAAATAAAACCAGTTTTCAGAAGTTTCTCAATCTCATCTTTAATAGCTACGGCCTTCCTAGGATGGACTTGCCTAAGTTTTTGCCTGACAGGTTTAGCTGCGGGATAAGTTTTAATCTCATGGACCACAATGGAAGGGTCGATCCCCGGAATCTCTTCATAGGGCCAGGTAGAAATATCACAAAATTCCTTAAAAAGTTCCTTATATGCTTCAAATTCATCTATGGAGCAGTTCTACCCAACACAAACATGCTCAATAACATCAGGCTTGGCTGATATGTCAATTGGGTTCATCTGAGTAATGTTGCAAAGGTTTCCTTCAGACTCTATATCTTGCAACAATATAGGACTTTGCGGAACGTTGACAATATCAGTAGGAAACAAGGATGCCAAATCATAGTTGCCTGAACTAGTATTGGGGAAGAACATGGATCTATAATGGTGATCTTGCCAAATGGGCTCACCCATGTTCATGATCTCTATAATGGACTCATCGAAGGGAAAATTCACGGAGAGATAGTCTAGAACCAGGAGAGAAGGTTCTAACCAGTACGATAAATGGTAAGGATCCAAAGCCACTAAATGAATGTCATTAGTGTGATCATCAAAACAAGCTTGAATGGTGTCATACATAGCTTCATGTGGACTCAATAGGGTGGACTCAACAACATTTGTGCCCTGGGACTCAATATCAAATGAAGCAATCATATGTACTATCGCGATATCCGTGCTAGGAGCAGTGGAGGGAAAAATCCCCATAAGGGATGAATCCTTCAGCATACATACCCCAATCGGCTGGTAAGGAGGAGGGGACTGACCTAACATGGGGATGTTATTAGCCGTAGGGGTAGTAACATCCGGTGTACAGAAATCAAGCTAGTCACTAGTAACAATTCTCTTGAGATGCAGGAATTGGACCGTTCGAAATATTGTTGAAGCAACGACATTCATGGCATAGAACCAATTCCTTCCTAAAAGGAGGTTATAATCTAAAGGGGCATCTACCACTTCTACTTGGATGGAAATGGTTTTTCCCCCCATCTTGACCGCTAGGCCTGATATGAGGGCATGGGGTTGGAATCCTCGTCCATCAAAGGCTTTAAGGGTCGTAGGTGATGTAACAAGCTTGGGGGAGCCAAGAGATTTCCAACAAGTTAGATATAACACCAAGGTCGAAGCTCCTTCATCTAGTACCATTTGAAAGAATTTCTTTCCCACTACTTTTGTAATGATCTGAAAAGAAATTTTATGCGGTATCTAGGTTTATAGTTCTCAACATTGAAGTGAATCAAGTTAGTGTTATCCAGGTCTACAGCTCCTAATGCAGTCAACAGGTTCTTGCGCTGTGTAGGGAAACTTTGGAGTACTTCTAGGGTAGACTTCAAACAAGGTGCCTGAGCGAGATCTTCAACCACATTATAGAATTGAGCAGCTCAGGCATTGGGATTAAAGACAGCCTTCTGAAGAGTACTCTTTGGTGGGTGAAAAATCATGTCGAGAGTAGGCTTCTTGATAGACAAGGGAACAATAGACAAGGATTCCAGAGAACTAGTAGAGGGAGCTTTCCCTAAAGAAGATTGATCTTATTTTTTATCTGCAGGTTTATCATAATTCTGGCTTCGAGTTTGCAGATGGATAGTATCTGAGGACATCATATGAATTTCCTCTGATGAACTAGAGTTACCTTATTTCAACATGTGGTCTACCAGCTGTTGTTGAGAGGGGAAAGGATCCGTAAGTACTGCAGGTGCAGGGTTAGACTTCAAAAACTGAGAGATTTCTTCCCGACGGGGACACTCCTTAGAGAAGTGGTAACCACCACATAACAGACAAGGGTATTTAGCCTTCCTTTTCCCTGTGTTGTTGTCATTATGTGTTGATTGTGGGGTCTCCTGCTGGTTTCCAGGTTTTTTATTTCGATTTTTACCTTTCTTTTTATTACCTGAGGTTTGAGTACTTTGAATAGAATTGACCTCGGTAGAAACCTTGGGAGTCGAAGGAGCAACAGGTTGGGTTTGCTTGGCAGGTTTCGCTGTGGATGGGGACTGGATTGAACCGACAATCCCATCAACAGGTACTTCTGCTGATGGCTTGGCAGGGTCGGTGCTGGGGCGAGGAGCTTGAGGAATCAGGTCGTAAAGAGTCCCAAACTAAGAATAAACCAAGTCTAGGTACTGAGCCCAACTAATAGCCTGCTCTTTGGTAATAGCACTGCCCATGGCCACATCTCGGGCAATAGGAGGCAACAAGGACTTAGTGAACCAATCAGCTAACAACTGATCTGGAATAGGGTCCTTAATAAGCCTTCTCCACCTTCTCCATTCATGAATATGATCGTAAATGTGGGTGGAGGTGTTCTATCACAGAGAAGTTAAAAGATCAGTGCTCATTTCATAACGAATAGGGAGCTAAAAGTGCGTAAGAAATACGGTTTCCAATGAGCCAAAATCCACAAACGAATGTTGTCGGAGTTCAATATACCACTTCGCGACCGTACTGGTCAAAGTTTGTTGAAAGATTCATAACCGAACGGAATCATCCATGAGGGAGTTCGAGGAACACCACAAATGAAAAGTCATAACATGGTTCCACGGATCTTCATGGTTGCGCAGATCTTCACCCTGCTTCCCATCGAATTTTGGAATGTCCGATGGTAACTTTACTGGAATGGGAGGCCACGAGGGATTGTGTCGAATGGGATCATTAGTCAACTTGGACAAATATGGAAAGTCCAAAGTTGCAAGGAAAGGTAACTGTCTATTGGGCTGCACATACTGGTAATACTAATATGGCATGAAATTACCATTAGGGCCATAGGTTGACTGAAAAACTGGTTGTTGAGAGGAAGAACTACTAGTAAATCCACCCATGGGGGGTTGATTTCTGGAATTAGGACCACTAGGACCACCAGGGCCTCTAGGGAAAGGACCTCCAGAGCCACCGGGACCACCAGAATCACCGAGACCACTAGGACCACCAAGACCACCAGGAGGCAGACCACCAAACCCTCTGGAACCTCCAAGAGGTGGGAAACCTCTGCAGCCACTAGAACCACTAAGTGGAGGGCCACCAGACCCTTGAGAGCCATAAGGAGGAAATCCATCAGGTCCCCCAGGACCACTAGGACTTCCAGGACCATGAGGAGAGCCACCAGGACCTCCAGGACCATTAGGTCCCCCAGGGGGAGTACCTCCATAAGACAGTCCTCCTGTGCCTCCCATAGTATGTAGGGGTATCCCTCCCATGGCTAGCATGTAAGACCAATTGGGTTTCCCCCATGGTGTAAAAGTGTTGCTAGGGAATGGAATTCCAGTAGGATTAGATGGATGATTACCTACAGGTATTTGATAACCATAACCACTAGAAGACTGAATGGCCATAGGTTGTGCCCCCAAAGGCTGACCTGAACTACATGGGAAATTTACCACATTAGTGTGGGTGGGAGGGACAAAAACTGTAGATGTTTCTATGTTAGAGGTCTGCTCTTGACTAGGTACAACTCTGAGATTAGATAACGTAGGTCCTGCTGGGGGTTGCCCCCTGACATTCAAAGGTACTGAAGACACAAGAATTGAAGGTTGGGCCCCAAATGCAAAAGATCTGGGCGAATTTGGATCAGACATAACATAAGAGATGAGAGGGGTAGAAATTTGACCTAGGCTGTGGGTTGTTAATGGATGATCTATAATCGGTTCAATGGGTCTCATAGAATCGGCTAGTGAATGATATCCCATAGGAAGGAAAGTGGAATGAACTGGTGAAGAGCCTAGTATGTTGTCAATCTGCTTTTCTACCTCCTGTGCACAGAGGATAGCATCACGGTATTGCCTGCGTTCTTTTTCACTTTCAGGAGAACTTACACGGGTGCCAAATGAGGCAATAGCCTATCTGATAGGTGTCTCCCAAAAAGGAGCATTAGGACCAAAGTCCGGACGGGTATCATCAACATGATCTTCCACGGTAGTATGGAGCGATGAATCCTCACAGGAAGGCTGTTGGACCAAGGGAGGCAAGTGTGAAGAATATGGTACTCCACTTTCCGCCACCACATGATCTCCCACTTGGGAGGTGGTAGCATCTCCTCGGTCTATAGCTTCCATTGGATTTCCTTCTAAAACAGAAGTAAAATTGGGTGGCAAGCCCTGTACTCTCCTGGACTATCTTAACTCAGCCAGTGTGTACAGTTCCTATCTAACCTAGGGTCTGAAAATCTAGAAAAGACACACCAAAAGACTTCCCTACTCAAACTATAGGTCAAAACAAGCAGACTTAAGATGACAGGAGGAGTTCAAAAGTCAGGTCTCTCACTAGGATTTTCAAGCCGGTGCCACTCACAATATACCTAGAGGGTGCATGCATAGTAATCCCCCTGAATGTTGTTTTTGTTGTATGGCTCCAAACAAGATGGTTAAATGGATTTTCTCAGATAGATAAGGTACCCTAGTGGGGTCTCCCGATATACTCAAGGTACGTGGGAGCTCAAATCGGTAGTAGTGTTGTCTAATGCATAACCGTACACAAGGGCACTTCCGATATACAATCGAGTACGTGAAGTACCTTTCTATATACCTCAAGGGTACGTGAAAGGCTATTCGATATACCGACGGTACATGGAAGAACCGCGCGAGTCCCATAATTTAATGCTGACAAATAACGACAGTTCCTACGTTTTATGACGCCCAAACATGTCTCTAACCTATCACTCAAGTTACTACGTAAATTTTAACCTACAACTATCGTTGATTTTAACTTTTACGATTAGGTGAATGCATGATGTTTTGACAGAAAAGTAAAACCATGCAGTATGCTTGTGCAAATATTCACTTTAGTGTTCAATATGCCTACTTATGGGACAGAAGAGAGTGTTTTTTCTGTTTGTTTCAAGACCAAAAATCATACCAATCAACAGTCATGAACATCAAATCAAAGACAAGAAAATACTTCTACAAACCAAATTATTCTTTCTGAAAGCAGATGAGAAGGGTGAGACTCTCTTTTCCTAAAAGAACAACACCAAGCACACCTATATGCCAATGCACTCTAACTTTTCAAATTTCTTAAAAACATAATCAAATCTAACTTAAAACTACCATTTTTTTTATTTTGATCGAGATAGTCCTACATGCCTGAGAGACGAAATATCATAAAGGTCGTGAAAGCTTATGAAGCCAATCAGAAAACCCAAATCCAACGCTCAAATATGATGTCCTAATCTCAAGCAAAACTTTTCTTTTTTGAAGGGAAGAAAAAGAAGTTTACTATGCAAGCAAGAAATGAAATATAGAAGTTAATCTAATGTTCTTCTTTCAATACATGCAACAAAAAGAGAGTTCAATGAGCACCATAATGTTAAGAAAACAAGAAATCATTCTTTAAACACAACCAACGAACAAGAAGCGGATGAACAATAAAAAAGACTAAACAAATTTTTGAAATTCCACTCAAAATAAATCTTAAACCATCAAAGCAGCAGGGCACACAAATCATATTCAATAACACAAGCCTGATAACAGAACTAAAAGCAATCAAAATTCCAAATTTTTACAAAGAAAAATGAGGAAAAAAGGGTTTTGGACTAATTCCTACCTGGTACCGCGCTTCGTAGGTGTTCTAAGAGTGTTTCCAAAGTAGCACCGCTCCTTGCTAACCGGATACAGGCGGTGGCACCACTTACTATCCACTATGTTCAGGCGGTGGCATTGCTCCTCGCACAAAGCATTGCCGTGGTTCCTTGTAGATGGCCAAAACAAAAAGAAAACAATGGATCAGACCAAAAATAGACTAGATCAAGGTGGATACTGTCGAATTGAATACGGTAACAGAGCATAAAAAATTGAAATAACTCAGATCTGAACAGATCTAGAAATTTCAAACCCAAATAATACAAATCAGAAAATAGATCTGAATGTAAAGAGTTGAAGGAACCAGAGCCTAGATTCAGACAAGAGTTGTAGACTAAGGATGATCAGAACAACTGAATACAACTACTCTCCAGTGGAGTCGCCAGATTTGTTGATCGAAATATTTCACCTCCTGCGGACAGCAAGGTGTTCCGATGGTTTGAATGGTTAGATACAAAAAAAATAGATCACAGAGGTTGATAAATCCCCCTAGCTATTGTAGACATCTGCAATACAAGGCTTTGACAGTTCACCTGTGTTCCTACAAAAGAGTTCAACATGAAATAGATCAAAGCAACTAGAATATGATCTACTAATCTATGCTAGTGACTAAGGAATCTAGCAATATATATCTGAAATCAAACATCAACAATATAAATGGGATAGAAAATCAACTTGCATTAGAAATATGAAGAATTTTACAACCAAGCCTTAGTATTGACATGCATCTCCATGAAACCAGCTCTTCATCCCCAAAATCTCCGACTCTAGCTCTCTATGCTCTCTCCAAATGATCTTGGGCCAAGAATTAGTCCAACAGCATAACAATACCTACATTTCCTCTCCTCAACCATGGCTATGAGCTCATATATATAGGGCTTTAATGGATAGAGATGGTTGAGAAATTAGTGGGTGAGGTGGCCTCTAAGATCCTAGGATGAGGGATCTTGAGCTCAACCAACCACTACTACATTTCGATCCAAAATCCGATGGTTTTTTCCAACGGTGCGTGGATTTTTTCTTTTAACCATGCCAAAAATCAGAAAGATAATTTTTTTTTTCAAATGGTGGGCAAAAGCGTCGCTTAAGCGACGAATAGGCTTGTAAGCGTCGCATAAGCGACGGATATCCTCCTAAGCGTCGCTTAAGCGACGGCGCTAAAAATTGCTCAATCATTTAAAAAATACCCTTAATTCATTAATTATTTAAAATGGAAAGCGCCGTCGGTTAAGCGACGGATCGGTTCATTTTCCTACACACACTCATATAAATAGATATACGCCTAGGTTCATTATCTCACACACTAAGTCTCGCACTGATTTATAGATATTAATGCATGAAAGAACATAACAAAACACAACACAAAAGAACCACAACACCAGATATAACGTGGTTCACCCCCAGTGTAGGGGTTACGTCCACAGAAGTGCGCTTTATTCAACTTCTTTACAAGTCACAGTTCTAATCTGTGCACTCAACAGCAGATCCTTTCAAGTCCTTAAAGCTGTGCACACAGCTGCAGGCCTCTGCGCACACAGCTGTAGAGGTCGTCCACGCACACAGCTGGGACTAAACCTTCTCTTACAAAATAGCCTTAGCTTCGCCTTAATTCTTCTTTCACAACAAGCCTAACCTTACTTCTTTACAAAAGTGCTTATTTATAGTGCACATATTACAAAATCATGGTCTTAAACCATGGGCACCCCGAACCCTAAACCCTGGACTTAAACCATGGGTTTATTACAAACAGAGGACTTTTACCCATCCTCGACACCCCTAAGACTAATTTGAGCCATAACTCCGCTTACAAATTCCAAAACCCCGCGGAGTTACCCTCCTTAAGGACCGTTGGGGTGCGCGCCCCAACAGGCCCCTAAGATTCACTAGTGGCCCGTCCTGGGACACTCTGCTGCTTTTTTGGTGGTGGACTCTCGTTGACGAAACCTGGTGTGCTGCTTGCTAAAACCCTACATGCAGTTGTTTGCGGCTTGCTCCTTTTCTTCATAAAATGCTGCTTGAGGATTTCTGGATCTACCAACGATCCCATCCCTTGATCTGCTTGCCGATCATCTGACCATCCATAACTTAGGGGCTCCATAATTGTGTGTCAAGGTGCATAAGACAAACTGTTTCCTTGGTTTTTCCAAACCAGGAGGATACATCTTGGGACGCCTCAGAATCTTCTCGCGAGGCCTGGTGCCTTTCGTCGCTCCACATTAGAGTGAACTTCTGCGTGCCTTCATCCAGTTTAGAGTGAAATTATTCCTGCCTTCATCCTGGTTAAGCCTTTTTGCATAGGTGGATTGCTCAGAAGGTTCTGCAGATGCCTCTCCCTGAACTCACGTACTAACTCCTGGGCTTCGCGATCATTCGACATGGTCCTAACTGAAGAAACTCAAAGAAATGCACAATGCAGGAATCACAGGCCGGTGTAGCTTCTTATAGAATCCCACAACAGAATCTGCCATCATGGTGCATTAATGGCGCCAAATCTAGTGGAGTGGCAGAGATCCTGTCCACATGGTGTGAGATTTTCCCAGAATCTCATTATTACAGGAAGATAAGGCAGTTCTTGTGCCGGTGCTGCCAAGTCTGGTTTGTCCCATCCGTCAGATTTTAGACTGCGACACACCTTTTATCTTCGACATAACTACTAACTCCAGCTTCGCCTTAACAAGAACCCTCAACATAATATGAACCTTCAAACTTTGCCAACCTTCCACACGTCATAACTTTGAGGACAGCTTCATTATAGTCTAGCACCCAATTTCAACTGTTCTTGGTACTTAGACTTTTCTTCTTGGTGTTACTTCTGATTAGGAGGTCCTGGCCTGTCCCTATACTTCTTTAAACAACTGTCGTTTACCATAGAAGGTAAAATTTATCCATTCAACTTAGACAATTGGACTGCACCACCATCAGTAACTTTCTGCACTATATATGGGCCTTTCCAATGTGTCTTGAACTTACCCGGGAACTTCATGAATTTGCTGTCATATAAGAGCACAAGATCACCCTACTGGAACTGCTTCTTCTTGATGTGTCTATCATGCCATGCTTTTTCTCGAGCTTTCTGCACTTGCTCCTGGAACCCTGCAATAAATTTGTCCTCTTCAAGTTCTAGTATCTTTGTCAGCCTTTCTGTTATTATCGTTGGGTCATCCATCTCTATGAAAGCAGATATTCACAGGCTAGGAACAATATATTCCATGGGCATGACTGCTTCTTGCCCATAGACCAGCCTAAAAGGTGTATGACCTGTCAATTTCTTGCAGGTAGTCCTATACGCCCAGAGTACTGCTAGAATTCTAAGATCCCAGTCATTTCTGTTAACGTTGAAAACCTTCGTCAGAGCCTGTTCGAGGATCCTATTAAAAGTTTCGACAGTTCCATTAGCTTGTGGATGATAGCGAGTACTCTTCTGATGATATACCTGAAATTCTTCAGCCAATAATTCAATAGTCTTATTTAGAAAATGTGAGCCCTGATCACTCATAAGGATTCTAGGACACCCAAATTTGGACAAAATGTTATCGAAGATGAAATTTGCAGCTGTAGCAGCACTACAATTCTTCACTGGTTGAACTTTGGCCCAACGGGTGAGGTAATCCATTGCTGTAATAATGTATCTTGCTGCTAACTTCTTCGCGGGGGGATTGATAGTTCCGACAAAATCAATAGCCCATTTTTCAAAGGGTTGTAAAGTTACCTGCGGAACTAGAGGCATCTCATCCCTCCTAGATGGTTTTCCCGTCCTTTTACAGATGTCGCAGCTGTGACACTACTACATTTCGATCCAAAATCCGACGGTTTTTTCCGACGGCACATGGATTTTTTCTTTTAACCGTGCCAAAAATCAGAAAGATAATTTTTTTTTTGAAATGGTTGGAATAAGCGTCGCTTAAGCGACGGCGCTAAAAATTGCTCAATCATTTAAAAAATACCCTTAATTCATTAATTATTTAAAATGGAAAGCGCCGTCAGTTAAGCGACAGGTCGGTTCATTTTCCAACACACACTCATATAAATAGATGTACACCTAGGTTCATTATCTCACATACTGAGTCTCACACTGATCTCTTGGACAAGAAGTGCGAAATTCTTAAGGGTTTTTTTTTGCCCTTGTGCTTTTGTGGGGATCTTCCCACTTGGTCTTGAATTTTGGTGTTGCTCTTTTGTGGGGATCTTCCCACTTGGTCTTGAATTTTGGCGTTTCTCTTTTGTGGGGATCTTCCCACTTGGTCTTGAATTTTTGGTGTTGCTCTTTTGTGGCGATCTTCCCACTTGGTCTTGAATTTTGGCGTTGCTCTTTTGTGGGGATCTTCCCACTTGGTCTTGAATTTTGGCGTTGCTCTTTTGTGGGGATATTCCCACTTGGTCTTGGATTTTGGCCTTGCTCTTTTGTGGGGATATTCCCACTTGGTCTTGGATTTTGGTCTTAGGGTTTGAGTAATAAAATGTCACGTAACAATAATGTTACAGGTCATCAAGATCCGGCAGAACAAAATCGACAATTGCTTGCTAGGTTGTGGGATGGAGTGGAAATAAGGGGTGATGGAAAATGTTATTGTCCTTGCAGTCAATGTAGGGGCTTTAATACAAGAAGGTTACTGATCAAAACAACTAAAATACATTGTAGAGAACATGGACATGTTGAGGGGGGGCATGAATATCATCCATTCGTAAGTCAATATAATTCATGATTATATATCATTTGGTCTTTATATTGAGAGTTTTTGTAATTGTATATTGTATCATTTTTATTTTTGTTACTTAATCGACATGACTAACGTTCTTTGTTTGATGTTTTAATTGTAATTATAAAGAAAGGGCCTCCTAGGGCTGTTCCGAACATGGAGAATGTGGTAATTACGCGGGAACAACTAGCATAGGAGGAACGTCAATATGCAGGTCCTGCGAATACTGATCATGATCAAGTTAATGATGACATGGAATTAGACGATGATCATGATGATAACATAATTGAGGATGATGGTGCAAATGCATTAATCAATGATGCATTTAATGTTAGAATGGACGATGATCAACCTCATGCACCGCCAATTGATGACTTTGAAGATCTTCATGATTTACCTACACTTGAGAAGGCATACGAACCGCTTTTTGAAGGCTCCCGCATAAGTGTTCTCTCTACTGTGTTGCTGATAATGAACTTGAAGGTTAAGCATGGTTTTTCAAACACAGCCATCACGCTGGTTTTAAGGTACGTATGTGATTATATGTTTCATCGATCGCATATATATGATTTGATTTATATTTCTATAATATTTGTATTGGTATACGTACTTCATCATAAAAATAAATAAGGATGTATTTGTTGTCGTTAATATTATGCTCTTCAAATATTTATAATATTAA
>LPNX010858676.1:6527-35304 GCA_001517045.1 Pseudotsuga menziesii
ACGCCTCCTTCTTGTTCACCAATCACTACCGCATCATCAATTTTCTTTCCTTTTGGCCACATGATGACTTGACCATCGATGAATGCAACCCACATTCCTTTTGCATCCAAGGCTGAAATGGATAGAAGATTCTTCTTAAGTCCTGGAACAAACAATACTTCTTTCATTGTTAGAGACTTACCAGAGTCTAGCTTGTATGAATATTCCCCACTACCTTTTATTGGATATTGGTAGTCATCTCCTAGTTTCACCTTGTGAGGTGATTCATGTCTGATAGTCTTACAAAGGATTCCTTGAATTCCGTCATATGTTTGGAAGCCCCATTGTCTATAAGCCAATCATCATTTCCATGAGTAATGTTACCTGTGAGAGCTGATATCAAAACATATTCATCCTCGCTTGAAGAATCTTCACTTTCATATATGGATCTCTTTCTGGATGGTTCATCATCCTCTGCAGCATGAGCATGATGTCTTCTTTGGCCTCGTCTCCCTCTGAAACTGGAACCTCTATACTCATGTAGGTGTCCAATCCAGTTTCTTCAGAGAGATCAAATACTTCTATGCTTGGAAGTTGTCAACTTCACCAAGCTTATCATCAAGCTATTGTGATAGATCATATTGAAATGAGAACCTCAAATGGAAATACAAAAGATTAGATCTTACCGATTTGAGGTGTCCGTCCTTGTCCCGGAGTTCGCTGATCTAGGGTTTGTCGCAGAAACCCTAATTTTAAAAACTTGGAAAATTTCAGATTTTATTGGACAAACATATAGATCTCTTCAAATGAAGCTGTCCAATGTACTCCTTTTCTGAAAACAGTGGAGGGAAGCTCCTGAAAAAGGAAGCCCTAATTTACTGATTTCTTCTGCATAAATGCCTGTTACTGTTTCTATTGTATCTCCGAAATTACTAATCTTCTGTGTCTGAAATTTCACACTAAGGTAACATCGCATGTCCCTGATCCAACACCACATGTTTCATCAGAATTGGTTTCACCATTTGGTATTTATGATCCTTTTCCCAAGGTGACCTGTTACAAGACTGTTCAAAACAACGAAGTTGTACGGCATGCCATGTGTCACTGGTTCATCTTCTGAGTCTGATATTCAGACCACCGAAATTAAAGTCTGTGCCCTTTCTGAAAAATCTTCAGGAATTCCATTTGGACCTCTGTAGCTCAAGATATTGCAGATCTCCCCAGATGTCCTGTTCAGGGATGAATTCTGGAAGAGGCTGGAACCCTAACTTGGAGAGATCATATCTCCTGGAGTACAACGAATCTGAGTCTGATGTTTGGATAAAGGATTCATCAGGATTTTATATTCGGCCCCTACAATTTTCAGCTTTTGAGACTTCACCAATATCAGAATATAGTGTCTGTACAAAAACTTATCCGTTTTAGTATTTAGGGTTTCTCCTAGCTCAGGGTCAAACTAGGGTTTGACTTTCCTAGAGTTTCACCCAACCAAATTTCTTGATCCATGTCTCTAAAATTTAGTTTTGATGAGGAGAATAACCCTATGCTGGTCTCACTCAAAAATTCCTCTTCTGTAGAAAGCCCTAATTTCCACATCGAAACTGAAAATGCTTGAGATTGAATTCCGCATCGACAGAAAGATGCACCCTTCAATGGGGAGTCATATTAGCATACTTTTGCTGAAAATTTGTGGAGGAAGATCCACAAAATAGGAAGCCCTAGTTCCTGTAGCTGCATAATGTCTTCTTCTCAGGTTAGCTCTGATACCATGTTAGTTTTTCATCACATTTAAGCTAGCATTATGATCTTAGGATCTTTTCAGTGAGAGAATAACAAGCACAGCAATAAAACACAAGCACATCACAAGAGACAAGAGACACAAAGATTTTTCCTTGGGGAAACCATAAAGGAGAAATCCCCGCAACTTCCTCTAAGATAGAATCAACACCAAAATAGTAAGAGATCTCCCAAAATAGCAGTAGTCTTCTGTCTTCTGTCTAGTCCCAAAATTTCCTTCTCCAGTAGTGCGCCACACTTGGGAGAGCAAGTGATGTATTTCACAAGTGATAAATAGAGAGACTCTCACTCTCTATTTATATTCTTCCATTCACTTGAATTTCCTTTTCACACGTAGGCTCAACCTAATAATTACTACTTGAGCCTACACCTTAATTAGTGTATAATAACTCAAGTGCCTAGAAACTATGGGGGCTTACCTAATGACTTGATATGACTTGATTACATTATTAATCCTCCCGATCGGAACATCGGGGCATGACCACATGACTCAAATACATAATAGAGACATCCCGGAATAAACATCGGGTTACAATATATAAGATACATAGAAGAATACATTCCGAAGTTACATATACATCAACAGCAAGAGTTAATGGAATTCAAAATTTTGGCTATGTGACATTTTTTGCGCACCGAACACAAGTCCACCAAGTGTCCTTGAACGTATCAGGAGGTGACCTGCAACTTTCCATAGATCAATGTTCGGGCCTCCGATCAATGAACCATCAATTCCGTCTGATTAATGACATGGGATTTTAGCTAGAGGGGGCCTCTCCCGTCTTTCCATTGCTAGGTGACCTCCGTATATGGTGGTTTATGAAACTAGGGGTTCACTCAGTAGGGGACAATGCATTTCACGCCAACGAGGGCCAAACTTGGAAAAGCAAAGATGATGGGGTTGCGGTTGGTGTTTCCATATTTCCCATGCCCAAACATGCTAGTAGGAGTTGACAAAATTCAAAATTGCGGCTCTGTGACGTTTTTTGTGCACCAGGCACAAGTAGACCAAGTGTCCCTGAACAGTATCTTAAGGTGACCTGCAACTCGCCATAGATCGATTCTCAGTCCTCTTATCGATGACCTATACATTTTGTTGGATTTGTGACATGGGATTTTAGCTAGGGGGGCCCTCTCCCACCTGTCCATTACCTAGTGACCTTCGTATACAGTGGTTTCTAAAACTAGGGTTTCACTTTGTAAGGGACAACGCATTTCATGCCAACGAGGGCCAAACTTGGAAAACCATAGACGGAGGGGCTGTGGTTGTCGTTTCCATATTTCCCATGTCTAAACATGCTAGCAAGAGTTGAAGAAATTCAAAATTGTGGCTTCGTGACGTTTTTTGCGCACTGGGCACAAGTCCACCAAGTGTCCCTTAACGGTATCTGGAGGTGACTTGCAACTCACCATAGATCGATGCTCGGGCCTTCGATCGACGAACCATCGATTCTGTTATATTTAAGGCATGGGATTTTAGCTAGGGGGGCCATCTCCCGCCTGTCTATTTCTCGGTGACCTCCGTATATGGTGGTTTCTGAAACTAGGGTTTCGCTGAATAGGGGACAATGAATTTCACTCCAACAAGGGCCAAACTTGGAAAACCACGGATGGTGGTGATATGGATGTAGTTTCCATATTTCCCATGCCCAAACACATTAGCAGGAGTTGGAAGAATTTAAAATTGTGGCCCCATGATGTTTTTGGCACAGCAGGCACAAGACCACCAAGTGTCCCTGAACGATATCTAGAGGTGACCTGCAACTCACCATATCTTGATGCTCAGGCCTCCGATTAATGGACCTTCGATTTCGTTGGATTCATCATGTGGGATTTTAGCTACTAGGCCTCTCTCCCACTTGTCCATTTCCCGGTGACCTCCGTATATGGTCGTTTCTGAAACTAAGGTTTCTCTTAGTAGGGGACAATGCATTTCACCCCAACAAGGGCCAAAATTGGAAAACCAAGGACGGTGGGGTTGTAGTTGGCATTTCCATATTGCCCATAACCAAACATACTAGCAGGAGTTGATGGAATTTAAAATTGTGGCTCTGTGATGTTTTTTGCACACTAGGCACAAGTCCACCAAGTGTCTCTGAATGGTATCTGGAGGTGACCTGTAACTCACCATAGATCAATGCTCAAGCCTCTGATCGACGAACCATCAATTCTGTTGGATTCGTGGCATGGTATTTTAGCTAGGAGGGGCCTCTCCCATCTGTCCATTTCTCAGTGACCTCCATATACAGTGGTTTCTAAAACTAGGGTTTCACTCAGTAGAGGACAATGCATTTCTCTCCAACGAGGGCCAAACTTGGAAAACCATGGACCGTGGGGATGTTGTTGGCGTTTCCATATTTCCCATTCCCAAAAACACCAGAAGGAGTTAATGGAATTCAAAATTGTGGCTCCATGACGTATTTTGCGCACTGGGCACAAGTCCACCAAGGGTTTTGCTTAGTAGGGGACAATGCATTTCACACCAACGAGGGCCAAACTTGGACAATGCATTTCACACCAAAGAGGGCCAAACTTCGAAAAGTGTAACCTTAACTAGGGTTTATGGTTTAACATGCATGTCCCATAACCATAACCCTATGAGGGAAACCCTAATCCTAACCCTAATCTTATCTTACTGTCATAACTCAGTTAAGAACCAGTCTAATGTCCAACTCAACTTTTTCAAATCCGGTGGACTTATGCTTGAAATCATGTTGATTCATGAATTTGGTTCTCAGTCGTTGGATTCTATTGTAGTTCCTTTAATTCTGAGTGATTAGTCATTGGGTGCATGAGGTTTGTTGAATAGTGTTGTTGGTCATTGATGAAATGTGAAGCATGTATTGCACTTAGTTTTATTAAATTACACTTGAACATTGACTTAAATTGTAATTTAATCATCCAAAATCACAATTTTTAATTAGATATATCGAATTGGTGTGCATGTAGTGAGTTCATTGAAAACTTGAAATACATTGTACTGCACTTATTTTTATTAAATTACACGAGCAAGAACTTAGACTTTACTTGTAATGATCATCCAAAATCACAATTTCTAATTAGATATCCAATTAGTGTGCATGTAGTGAGTTCATCGAATCCTTTAAATATAATAGTTTTTTCTTTTGACATAGTGCATTCATAAGTAATAGATAATCCACACAAATCAACAAAATAGATTGACACAATAACATGTGGAAACCAAAGAACAAATACAAAGTGAAATGTATCATTCATTTATAAGTGAAATGTCAATGTACATGTCTCCAAAAGGACATATATATCCAAAAGTATCCAAAAGTACATGTATCCAAAACTATCCAAGCCACATGTACATGTAAGTGAAATGTCAATGTACATGTCTCCAAAAGTACATGTATCCAAAACTATCCAAGCCACATGTACATGTATCGAAATGTACATATATCCCATAAGACACATCAAAACTCAAGCTTCCTCTTGTTCTTTCCTGAAGTTGATCCTCTAGGCACAACTCTTGGACCAGTGTGCGTCTCTGGATCCTGAAAATTAAATATCAATTGTTAAATTCAACTAACTATGTACTAATACATTAGCTCAATAAAAGACCATATCTAAATTAACTCAACAATTATCAACATGTTCATGGACATTGCATGAAACACTTGGTCATTAATGGACATCTTGCCTCAACGAGAGACTGTGACAAAGGGGATTTCATTCCTTGTGTAGCAAATGGAGTTGTTGGTTGAACATCAAGGATGGTCACATCCATGGTCGAACTAGAGGGGGAAGGAACTGGTGGTGGTGGTGGTGGATACAATCACCAAATGTTGAAATAGTTATACATGTGCATAAATAAACAATAGACAAAAATAACAAACTATGTCTAGATCATGTTCAAATAGTTGTAACTCTGTGTGGCTTGTTGTTATTGCAAATGCCACATTGACTACTGCATCAATAACTCATGGTGTTGGTGGCTACAATCACCAAATGTTGAAATAGTCAGACATGCATGAATAAACATTAGACAACAATAATAAACTATGTAACGATCATGTTGAAATAGTTGTACCTCTGTGTGACTTGTTGCCATTGCAGATGCCTCACTGACTGCTGCATCAACCATCCCTGCGAGGTTTTCAATAGTAAACTATGGATCCTGATGCGGTAAACATGAAAATCAAACATTAACAAAAATCAATTTATGCACTGCATTTCAAGTTAACCAACAAATATCATCTAAGGATATACATTACCATGGTATCAGTAGCTCCATAGTCATGGACAGTTGGAGTCTTGTTAGGAGTAGGCCACCTCATATACACATGACCCTTGTTCACGTATGTAACACCCCCATTTTGACCCCGTTTACATTTAAATAAAATGATGTAAATAATCATGGTGTTGAGCTAGGAAAAAGACCCACCATCGATTTAGTATTTATGTTTCGCCAATTAAGGTGTGGCCGATGGTAAATTTTTTTATGCTAGTTGAACATTAATAGCTGAACATTATGTTAAAATTTCAATTTTAATTAAAACCCACACCCGGCTATGTCAACACAACTAAATGAGATGGGGGCATGATTTTTCCTAGGGATAAGGGAGTGGGGGATTGGAAGAGTGGGGAAATTCGAATTGGGTAGAGCCCCACTTTGGGAAAAGCATTTTTTGAATTTCTTGGGAAAGAAAACACCAAAAACAACCACCTTTCCCTCATGCGGCAGCATTTCACCTTCCGTCATGATTTTGCAATGGAAAAACGTTTTGGGAAAACCACTTCAGCATTCACGCAGTAGAAAGCAAGCAAAAAAACTACTCTAAGTCTGAACCATCCCAATTTTTCTCTTGTTTGGCGATATGAATCCTTCACGTTTTTTGTTTTTGTGTTATATGATTTTTCCCTTGTTCAGAAATTTTGTTCTCTCTCACGTTACCTCCTGTCTGCTAGTTGTTTTTCCTGAATACGATTGCCTTGAATCTGATTTTGTGTCTTTGTTTGAAAGACCAACAATGTTTTCGTTTTGGTATTTTGCAGTAATCAGTCTAGCACCAGCAATGTTCAGAAATTCATAAATTTCTATGTGTGTATGTAATCCCTGGCGTCTGCTATGCTTTGATAAATCCTAGGACTGAGATCACTGTGTGTGCATCCACGTTTTTCTTTTGAATTGATTGAAGGAATGGAAATAGATTCTAGACTTGCTTGATAAACCTAATGTGTGAAAGAACCTCACATACCAATCTAGAAGGCTAGTTTTCTTCTTTGCATGCCCTAAATAGCACTGAAAGGGAAGGCATGGCCTGAGGGACTGTGTACTAGAGAAGGGAACACTTCCTTGTGTTGGGTGTGTAATTGCTTATAAATCAAGCTAGATCCAGTGTGGGTGTTCATAGCTATGGGGTTGATCTCACTAGCTTAGCAGTTAGTCTTTCCACCTCCTTGATAGCCTGATAAACCCAACTAGAAGGATGGCTTGGTTGGTAGCCCGATAAACCCATCTGTTGGCTTGGTTGTGTCTCATGTGAATTTGGATAAGTGTAAACCACTGCCTGTGTAAGTCTGATAAACCCAACTATGTTGGATTAACTGAGTTTTAATTGTATCCTTGGCTATGGGTGAGTCTGCTATTGTTCCTTATTCCTTGGGAAAGATCATGCCCAACTCGGAGGTGGCAGTGTTGCTGAGAGATTAAAGAGCACGCTGACTTGTGGTTGTAACGTTGCAGCGACATAGCTGGTTGCGAGACGATCTTCTTTCAAAGATAAGTATTCTTGTGTGTTTAAGTTCTGCAACTATATTTGCTTATGAATTATTATGAAATTATCATGAACATGTTAAATGCATAAATGTGTTGAATGAATGATTTGTTTCCGCTGTATATATCATGTACATTCCATTATGCATCTGTTTATACTTATGAATGCTTTATTTTAAAGCAATTTTTATATTATGTTCATGGGGCTTAGATTGTCTGGGTTGTTAGATGTTAGTCGTGTCCTCTCAGCCGATTAAGGGTTGGGGACATGACAACGTATGGCCTAGGAGGAGATGCAAATCCAGGAAATGGTCTAGATGTTTCGATTGGTGCCTATAGTCAGCAAGTGTTCATGTAGTTATACATGCATGATTCAATGAACACACATGTATTTAAAAAACGAAATTTTCAATTGTTTACCTAGAGCCCAGATAGCATTAGTGAACTAACATGTACAGTATGTGGAACTTACAAATTAACAAGTATTAAAAAACTAAAATTTTAAAATGTTTACCTCAGTGTGAGATACAACAATGGTTTCTATATGAATCTCTCCACCAATGAAGGGATTAGTGGATGGAATGTCATGCCCCCCTGTAGAGTGTGGAACATCAGACTTTGGGGTGTCGCTTCTGGCATAAAGCATCAACTGCAAGTTCACAAAATAAATATATTAGCTCAAACTATACATATGTGTACAAAGAGGAAAATAAATGAAGAATTTATTACAACTAGCCATCTGCATACATCACTCGAAAAACCACTGAAGGAAACATCTAATTAAATACCATAGCAGGGATGACCACACGATGTGCACTCATGAGGCTCAAAAGTAGGCTAGGGATGTGCAGATAGTGTTGCAATAGTAGATGGCCTTGCACTAGTGGCTGGTACTGCACTAGAATATGGTCCTACACGGTGACGACCTGGTGTATGTACCACACTAGGGACATATGTCCCTTCCTCACCCATATGCTGAACACATTGCAGCTGCAACGTTTTCCAAAATTTCTAAAAATTTAAGACCCTCCTTTTAAAATTTTGTCTTGCTTAGTTTTTGGGATTGCCTAACTTTACTTCGAGTATGATTTTTTGAGGTTGATTATTGAATGAATATCTTTGTATGCTGATGCTGCCATTTGACCTTAAGTTTTGACTTATGGATGATTTCTTATTTCGATGTCGAAGATTGTTTGAACTGTGAATCGGGGTCGTAGTCACCTACGCAACCGTCGTTGCGGAGGCTCAATAGCAAATGACCCGATCCAAAACCTTGTCTTTCGCTGATGTGCTTTTGTTTTTATTATTATTTTGGCTTCTTTGTTTCATCACCATCAGAGCACTAGTACCTTGTATTGCCGCTGTTTCAGATGGCAAATTGCAAGCACTACGATGGAGGATTTTACCTTTGCCATTTGCTTTTGTAATTTTGTTCTTGTCGTTGTCGGTGCCGTGTTGGACACTTGAATTGGGGGATTAGTTTTTGTTTGTTCGATCACCGTCATTTTCGTTTTCGCAAAATCCTTAGTCTATTTTTGTTCCGCCATTACGGCTTCGGAACGGACTAGCCATCCACCTTTTATCTTTTCCTTTCGCCGATGTTTTATGTTCTATTTCTCGGCGATGGTTCGCCTAACGTTTGTTTCCTTTTTTCTCCAATTTTGACTGGTCTGTGGGATTTTGGTCTATGTAGTTTTTCCCATTGCGATGTTTTAACGTACTAATGGTCCGATGCTTTAGTCTTTTTGAGCTCCGACGCTAATATTTCTAGTGTGTGTTTCACCGACGATTCTCATTGTGCTGCGGAACTCGTAGTATCTTCGTCGCTCGCCGTTGTGGCTCTGTAGCAGGTTGATCGTTGATGCCTTAGTTGTCCTGCTGCCCAATATGCAATGTTTTTCCAGCCGAGTGTTTTCACCAGGGTATATATATATATGTGGGATGGGGCATTATTCTATTATTATGCCTTCGATTTCGTGTCTGCACTATCCTTGTTGATTCGAACTGTGCGTTCATGCCTAAGTGTCGGGATCTCATTTGTGGGTGGTGTCTCCATGGAGATTTTGGATTTTTTTTCCTTGTCAACTGTAGCTTGTTTCCAGGTAGGCCAACCATGGTTTTACCCTTTCTGCTGATTTTTGGAACTAGGGTCTCGTCCTTTGGTTAGTTTTTTCCTGTCGTGGTAGATGGGTGTATATGTCTGGTTTGTATCCTATTAGCATAGTGTGGTCTACTTTGATAGTTAGCAGAAGGAGGGGGTTTTCTTTGTCCTGAGTGGTTTTTGAAAAGCCGTTATGGGGTTTCAAACATTGTCCATTTGTTTAGGAAATTGGTGCAGACAAGCGCTACGTTGTCTGCACCGATTTTTATGGGATTGCGTTTGGCCATCCGGGGAGGGGAGGTTTTATTTATTTCACCATAGGCTTTACCCTAGTTTTGTTTGGGACACCGGAGGGTTTTTAGTTTCTATTATTTTGGTCTCCCACGTGTTCTGGTTAGTGTCGCATTTTTTGAAGATGAGCCTCATTGATGGGATGTATGTTTGAGTGAGAAGTTAGAATGCACGCATTTGCAATTAGAGTTATTTTCGTTGGACGGGTATAGCATTGTTCAGACTTAGGTTTTTTCAGGCATAGCTTGCAGAAGCTTTGTTTGTTATTCTCATTTTTGCATTTAGATCAGCTGTTACGAATATGGAAGAGGTAAATGTTTATACAGTCTTTCTTCATTCTTTGAATAACTGATTTTAAAAAGCTCAAATAGCCTGAACGCATTTTGGTTTGTGACAGGGAAACTATTGTAAAGGCGAGATGTCGAAAAGACAGAAAACAAAGGCTCCTATTGCTGAAGGGGAACCTGAGGTGGAAATTATTACAAAGGTTGAGTACATTTATGAGGATACTAGAGCCACCACCGGGGTGAAACTTGACTACAAGTAGGGTGACATTTATAGACTGATTTCAAACCAAGAAGTGCCTGATGCCGGGTTTGAAGAATTAACAATATATGCCAACATTGAGAAGTCTGCCTTGATGAAGATAGCTACCAGACTTAAGCTTTTTCCATGTTCTGAAGTGATTGGATGGATTCTGCCTAGGGCAAATGTGACTACTATGATTCTAGCCAATACTGCCAAGCAGGGCTATGCTGCTTACAGTCCTGGGTATGTCTCATTAGCTTATCACTTACCTCTAGCCTAGGTTTACCTAACTAAAGATTGGTTGAAGGAAATTAACTTAGACCTGGTTGAAATAGTAAAAAGAATGATGATACCTGGTAAGAATTTTTGAACCAGGTGTTACGAAGAGAAATTCTTATGGATTGGGGTACCACAACAGACAGCTTGACTCCAGAAATCAATCCTTTCCAATATGCAATAGAAATCAAATATCTATCACTAAAGGATCAGACCTCATACCTTATTCCGAATAGTTGAAGTAGATCCCCGTTGAGCTTTCCAACATCAACTTGAATTGATAAATCACTTCCTCAACAACAAGTAAACAAGACAAGCATACTATATATATTGGTGTTAGATCTATTCTAGCATATATAATCAACAATGTATAAGCATTTGAAATCATCCATGGATAAAATATTCATTCAAAAATACATTATTGGACAGGAAAAGATATTTCTATTAATATAAAATCAGATATTACAATGGATACAACCTCTATCGGCACATCTGTGAATCAGAGAAACTGAATCCTTCACTTGGGCCTCCACCACCTCAATCCTCCATCTCTCGATAGCAAGCTCACAAGCAAAAGGAAATCTTGGGAAGAACACAAAAGTGCTCTAAGGGACAAAGGGATGCAGACTCAAGCACAAGTTCCAGCAACAATGGACTATAGTTTCTTTGCTCTCAATTCTCTCAAATGCCTTCAATGTATCAAAGAGTTCCTTATATAGCTTTTCAAAGGGGTAATGAAAGGTCGAATCCGAGCGATATTAAGGCATATGGAAGGCCAGGAGTCAAGTGAGTTAGATCCAAGTCAAGGAAAACTCCAAAATGATTTGGATTTTGCACACATCCCAATGTACACGGTTTTAGAGGTCAAACCCACGTATATACATGATTAGTGGTTTAAAAGTTGCGTGTATTAATTTTCACATGTTTATAGGGATGGTCAAGGAAACATCAAAGGACAAAAAATGGTCCAAGGGGTCTAAGGAGTCTGTAGAGGGACAAGGGAAGGCCATACAAGTGTGATTCACCTGGAGTGGTAAAATCAGCTATAACAGATGCCCCCTAATATGTGAGGTCAGAGGGGTCATACGATGGCCAAAACACATTGTAAGTCCATCCCAGAAGTGGAGTGATGAAGGATCCCAAATGGAAGACCAGCTACCCAATCAGCATAGTACAATGATACAACTCTGCACATAACTGTAAATACATATAGCAGTCTCGGATACATAAGAGTACAATGGCCATGAATAGGCATGATACATAATATCACATAAGTGGTCATCGCCATGTACAATATACATAGATCAGAATCTCCATGATGAAGATATACAAAGGAACATGATCTCCATAATGGATGAAGATATACAATTGATCAAGATCTCCATAATAGCTGGAAATGTCTGACATATACTGGAATCAAGTCACAAGAGCTGAAATCTCATGAACACTGGCATGATCAAGGAGGTAGCATATAAGAGATGCCACCAGTTTAGAAGGTCTTCTACACAAACCACTACGAGTACATGTCCTACTATGTGAATAGAGGTGTTGAGGTTGAACATAGTAGTCCATCGTCTAATTACCAGTCATTGATGTATAACGTTAACCGAGGCGAGATCACCCACCGATAATGAAAATGGGAATCAAGGTACTAGAGTGCAAACTAACAAGTGTGAATAAATGTGTTGAGGTCGAACACTTGAGAGGATCCATCAAGCAGGGGACATTGATGTATTCCCAAAGACTGTCGATGGCGAGAGAACCTGCCACTAATGACTACAAGTCTCAAGGCACTAAAAAATGACTCTAGATTCCAATCCCAAAATAAATGATCTGAAGTCGATGGGATGAAATCCACTGGAAAAAGGGCATTAAGTCATCCCCCATCATCCAACATGAGGTACTCAGCAAAGCTGTATAATGTGGAAGGACTCGATCATAAGGTGCACAAACCAGTAACTGTACTGGGAATGGCGGACATGCAAAGTCAAGATAACTGAGGAATGACCAACTTAGGTTTCAACTTCCTTCGAACAAGAGCATAATGGTGAATGGTGACTGAAAAAAGGTAGCATAGACTTGATATACAAAACTGGGACATCTTTGCAACACAAGAGGCATCGACAGAGGCTCCATGGGGACCAGAAGCTTAACCAGTCGGTGGAGATAAACTCAGATAAATGAGTACAGCTCCTAAAGTCAAACTATAAACCCAACCAATGGATGTGATATACAGTGCTCTGTTCGAAGGCGACACGAATCGACAGCTGCCAAAAGATAATGACTTCCTTGTCTGTCTTTTTGGTTTTTTGATTTTTTTTTTGGACCTTTTCAAATATTTAAAAAGCTTGAAAAAGAATAAAACTGCTTTATACTTACAGACTAGGAGGAGACGCGTGTCATAGGGGTAAACAAACTAGTTCCAAGCAGTGGAACATACCTATGCTCATTGCAAGGATACATGTGTAGGATAGTGACACTCGGGGGAAAATCCCCTCCCGATAAAAATAGGGAATCAAGCTACAAAGAATATATAAAATGGCTTTGCATGGCTAGACATGAGACAAGCTTGGGCTATATGGATGAAACTCAATGTCAGGGAAGCTGGCGTAAGGATCAATAAGGTAGGCAAAGCTCATGATAATGCAATTACAACTTGACACAAGGGAGTCCTGAGGGAAATAGGCCAAAAAAAGATTAAGAGGAGTATGAGGCTCTTGCGAAATGTCATGGCAATACTATACAACGAACTCCCACACCCTAAGGGACAAAACGTCAACATGGGCACCAAATGCAAATAAGGCACTAACTAGGGTACCCATGTAAGGTTAAGCTCTACCACTCATATTATGCCACTTCTAAAACAACAAGAAGGTTCTGTGACATAATAGAGTGGGTTCGTACCTAAGGCTATAATGAAATGGTCATAAGGTCATGCAAAATGAAAATGGTGATGAAACCTAACCTATATGTCATTTTAGACATGATACCTGAAATCGGCACGAACGGGTCAATCCAAAGGCTGAAACGGCACTCAAAAAGGTCTCCTACATCATAATTTAGTCCAAAAACGGTCCAAAAGGATTAGAAACAGTCCAAACTATAGGAAAGGGGATAAAAATTTTCAAAAATTTGAAAAATTTCTATAAATAGTAAAAAATTCAAAACATTATAAAATATTTGAAATTTTTACCCATTTGAGCTCAAAACTTCAACAGCGAATTCCAGGAGATCCAGCCAGTGGAATCCACAACCATTTTTTCCAAGTACTTACTCATGCTCCACTCGTCCATTTTGATGCAATTTTTGTCAAATTCCATGGTGATTTTGGATTTCTAGGCCATTCTAAAATAGGTGTTGCGGCCCACTCGGAAATCGAGGGTTTTTCCATGTATAGGGCTAGATATACGTGGAAAATGCCCTCACAGTCATGTACATATGCGGTTGTTTGGAAAACAGTCGCGTATGCGGCCGCGCTTAAGGTTTTTCAAGTGTTCTAATGGGAAAAACTCAATTTTTTTTATGTAGAATGGTCCTAGAATGGAGAGAACATGAACATGGTGATGTAGAAGAGGCACTAAGGGCCGATCTAATGGCTAAACAAGTGCTATGTGCATGTGGGCTCTACAAATTTTCGTGTCTTGGTGGCTTAAGGGCCAAACCAGGACTATTGTAGATGTTGGTGGACTACTGGGATCCAGACTCAGAGTCGTTCCAGATAGATGGGATGTCTCTCACCATAGAGGTGGAGGACATATACTTTATTACTAGACTTTCTTGATGGGGGGAAGTAGTGAACCTATGTTCTTGCAGGCCTGGAGGTGGCCTGAATATAGATGAGTACATTGCGGTGTACTGCTATTTGGACACGGAGAAGGTGGGGAGTCAGATCCCAACTAACTCCATACAGGTGCTGGGCCTAAAGGCCATCCTACTAACACTGGGTAGGATAGCAGGCTTGGCTTCACTCCACAAGGCCTCATGGCCTCTGATGTTCTATGCAGTGGAGTGCATTAGACCCACGGTATATGATTGGAGTACTGCACTACTAGGAAACATGAAACATCAGATCAGTGAGTGTAAGATGGGCAGAGTGCAAAACTTCAGTTTCAGCAGCATACTGAGCACATTTTTCTTCGAGCATGTTCCAGGAGTGAGCCCCAAAGTTGACGTTCCTCTACATGGGGTTCAAGATCCATCCCAATGGCATTGGGCGGATGCTATGCGTAGACTGGGTGGAGGTAGGGTGTCCAACCCCTATCCAGCTGATTTCTTTCTGTGGTGGTGATGAAAAATAGTTGCCATCGATGACTAGCCCTATGGGGGGATAGATTTCCAAGGGGACCCGGACATGCCGCTACCACCAGGATTGGCATATGGTGACATAGGTAACGAATCTCGACCCTCTCTTTAAATTTTTGAGTTATTTAATTTTTTTGTGTTTTCTGATTATATGGAGTCAAAAGACATGTTTTTGGGTGACAATACATAGTGACATCTACCATATGCATGCAGATGTGGGACCACGGTGGCTTGAAGGCTGCCCTCATCACAGACGGAGGGGAAGAGGAGACAATATCACAAGTGTGGATGTAGAGCAGATGCTCCAATTCATTCATACCAACTTTGTGAGGCTGACACGCAGAGTTCCCATGGCGCGAGTCGAGGACTTGCCCGAGGCCATGCAACGCCAGGTGTTGGGTGTACCATGAGCATGGGTGCAATTATTTCGAAGGCTAGCTAGAGCCGTGGTGACATTCCATGATCACAACCCCCCTCCTCCTCCATAGGCTTAGATACCTGGGAGTGATACATTTTGTATTACTGTGTATTATATTTTGGTGGCTCGAGAGCCCCATTTTTGTATCATGACACTATGTATTACCACATTTTGGATGTTTATAAAAACTTTTATGATGATCAGTTTATTTATTTACATGTGTAAAAATTTGTGTTTGTGATGAGTTTATTGTGTATGAAACAAATTCCAATCTAACACGTAGTTAGCATATGAGTCAGCAACTTGATTATTAATTCTTGGAATATGTATGTATGTTATATTGTCAAATTGTCGTTCTAATAACCTCACACGTAAGAATCTTCTTAATAATGTTAGATCTCTAACATGGTACAAACCATTAAGCTATGACACTACTAACTCCAAATCAAGACGTCCCTCAAGAGAGAGAACGCCATGTAGAATGGCATCTCGTAGAAGCTCAATAACGGCACTATATTCAGCAACATTGTTTGAAGATGGCCGTAAACATCCACCTCTTGAAGACAACACCTGACCCATAGGAGTATAAATCACCCAAGCAGTAGAGGCTGAGTGTTGAGTGTGACGGCTCGCACCATCCGTGAATCCTATGAAGGTGGAAGATTCCATTGACATCTGCGAAAAGAAACGGAAACTAATCACAGGCCCGATCACTATAAGAAAAAGACCTACCTATGCAAAACTATACAATAATATACAATAACCAGCCTTGGCTGAAAATCATGCATAGTACTTTTTGAGATAGAGCCCATTTCTAGGCTTCGCCAAGGCCATTCCCTCGTAATCCACTAACTCATAAGCACCCTTCTCTAACACGCATTTGACAACGTAAGGACCACGCCACATGGGGTTAAACTTTCCTACCCCCAAGGGTTCTTTTGGTTGATCCCACAAAAGGACCAAGTCTCCCTCACTAAACTTCCTTGGACAGACAGACTTATTGTACTGGAACTTTACATGACGTTTATTTACTTCTAGAGCCACCAAGGCATCCCGACGCTGCTCATCAAGTTGCTCAAGGTGGACCAAACGCTCCTCTAATGGTGAAGTGTCTGGTAAGAGCTCTATGGCTAGCTTCAAAGAAGGAATCTTGCACTCAAACGACAATATCAACTCCACTCCATGTACAAGTTGATATGGAGAAAAACCCATGGTAGTTTTAACAGTGGTTCTATAAGCCCACAAAGCAGGATATAACATAATTTGCCAATTATTCTTGCTTTGTGCAATGGTTTGTTGGAGAATGGATTTGAGTGATTTGTTCACTGCTTCTACCTGTCCATTCAATTGAGGGTAGTAAGAGGAGGAATGCTCTTGTTTGTACCCTAACTTTGATGCCAACTCTTCCATCATACGATTCTGAAAGTGCGAGCCATGGTCAGTGACAAGCTCTTTCGGAATCCTAAACCGAGTAATAATCTGGTTGAATACGAAGTGCACGGCTGTCTCACCATCGGATTTAACTATAGGCATAGCCTCAACCCATTTTGTGAAGTAATCCACAGCCACTATGATATGATGATGCCCCCCAGTTGAAGCTAGGTTGAAATCCATAAAATCAAGCCCCCACTTAGTGAAGGGACTGGTGGTGATGATGGGATGTAATGAGGCAGGTTTCGAGCACATATTACGTGCAAACACCTAGCAAGGGTGGCACCTCTTGACCGCATCTACACAATCTTTAAAGATCGACGGCCAGAAATAACCCGCTCCTAATATTTTTTGGGCTGTAGAAAGCCCAAATAGATGGCCACCACATGCCCCTCCATGTTATTCATTCAGCACTACCTCAGCCTCTTCATGAGTTAAACAACATCGTAAAATGGAATCTACCCCACAGCAGTACAAAGTGTTATCCACTATGAGGTAATTCTTAGACACGTGACGTAATCATTGTCATTCATCCCATGAGAGGTGAGCAGGGACCTTCAATGTTTGTAAATATATAATGATATCCCCATAGTACCATGGATCTAAAGTTGAGATTAAGAAGATGTGCTCATTGATAAACGTATCTTCACAAACCAACTCCTTGGCCTTGCTTGGAAAATCCGATATAAGCTCTGCAAAAATTAACGATTTCTTCAATTTTGCCGAAACAAACTTGAGATCAAATTCTTGCAGGATGACAATCCATTTATTATTCTTTCCCCCAATCATCCTTCGAGTGAGGATGGATTGAAACGGATTGACATGGGCTACAACCAAGGTCTGGCAAAGGAGAATATAATGTCTCAACCGTTGAACCGCATGTACGGTAGCTAAGGTAAGCTTCTCAACATGAGAATAATGGATCTCTGTGTCAATGAGATTTCAGCTCAGATAGTATATGACATGCTCTTGGAGCTTCTCATCCTCTTGAACCAAAACCATACCAATCATCTCCATGGATGCGGCCACATAAAGTAGGAAATCACGGCTATAGTCTGGGGGACTAATCACTGGGGCCGATGCTAGGGCTCGCTTGAGTGCATCAAAGGACTCCTGGGCTCGCTCATCCCAACAAAAGGTGGTGTCCTTCTTCAAAAGATGCATGAATCCTCTAGTCAAATTAGCAAAATTGACAACGAATCTCCGTAAGAAGTTTTCCATGCCTTGCAAACATTGAAGATGATGAATATTTTTCGAGGGAGACAACTGAAGTATTGCCTCAACCTTCAAAGGGTTGACTCTTATACCCTCTTTAGACACAATGAATCCTAACAAGCGACTGGACTTCACACAAAAAAAGCACTTGTGAGGATTTAACCTGACCAAATAATGGCAGCACCTTTCGAATACCAATCTCAAATAATAGGAATGACGCATTCTCATACGAGAATGAGCAGCAAGGTCATCCAAAAATACTTTGATAATCAATTTGAGATCATGGAAGATCAGGGTCATGTCCCGCTGAAAAGTAGCTTCGGCATTCTTAAGGCCAAAAGGCATTTTTCGATATGCAAAAGTTCCCCAAGGACAAATAAATGCAGTCTTATGTTGGTCCTTAGGCTTAATTTGTATCTGATTGTATCCGAAAAAGTCATCCATAAAGGAAAAAACTTCGCTACCTGCACACTCATCCAAAATCTGATCAATAAATGGTGTGGGAAAATTGTCCTTAGGACAGGCACGATTCAAATCATGGAAATTAGTACATATGCGAATCGCTCCCTGCTTCTTGTCAACCGGAATGGGGTTTGAAACCCACTCCATCAAGGGAACGGGATAGATAAAACCAGCTTTCAACAGTGTCTCTATCTCTGCCTTAATCGTGGGTGCTTTCCTAGGATTCACTGCGCGCAAGCGTTGTCGAACAGGCTTAGCATTGGGATAAGTCTTAATCTCGTGCTCAACAATGTGAGGGTTGATACATGGAATTTCATCGTAAGACCAAGCAAATATATCATGAAATTCTTTAAACAGCTCAATGTATTCTTGAATCTTAGCATGGGAACATTCTGCCCCAATATAGACATTCTCTATCCTGCCAGGATCGCGAGAGATATTGATAGGAATCGTTGGAGATATATTTTCCACGTTTCCATCAGCCATTGAACCAGGAGAGCTTAATGGAACCATAGGACTACCAATTCTCTCAGTAAGAACCTCCCTAAATTCCTCACGCTCCAAGCAGTCAAGCTCGAGAAGAAAGTAATATCTATGATGAAGCTCTTCCCATGGTGGCTCAACTCTCGACATGGCCTCAATAATCACTTTGTCTGAAGGGAAAATACTATCAAGGAAGTCATGCGCGTGAGAAGACTGTACTGCCCATGCAGGTAGCACATAAGGGTCCTCCTCCTCCTTCCGCGTAGAGGAAGGACTAGGCTCTGCAACACACTCAAGATTAGCTTGATAAGATACCATAGTTGTAGGCAACGACATGTCCGTCACAATGGGCTCACTCGAAGTATTAAGTGTAGGAAGAATCCAAGGATATTCCATATGACTCATGTGAAAAGACATCGATCTTATAGATGTCGAATCCTCACTGGAACTAGACCCTATCATAAGGATAGGTGCAGGAAAACTAAAACTTCCCATGAGGGATGGATACATGCCCACACCCACACTCCCAGTTATCGACTGAGAGTGCTCTATAATTGGGATCGAAGCTCCCAAAGATGCGGTAACCAACGGATTCTTGAATGATGTTTGATCAATCGTAACTATCTTCCCATTAAATGGAAAGCATACAATGTGAAATAGGGAAGAAGCTATAGCTTTCATACTGTACATCCAATTCCTACCCAGCAAGAGATTGTAGTCAAGGGGTGCATCAACCACCTCGAACTCTATCACAACGGTCTTCCCTCCCAAACGGACCTTAAGGGAAGGAAGGATCCCATGCGGCCTAAACGATCTCCCATCAAACGCAGTTAGCATGGTCATGGATTTAGACAACTCAGGGGAACGTAAACCCTTCCAACACAATAAATACATCACATAAGCAGCAACGCCTTCGTCAATCATAGTGTGCTTGATGGTCATGTTAAGACATTCTACATGAATCAAAAGAGACACATAGTAAGGAAAGCGAGGCTGAAGTCCTGCAGTTTCAAATTTAATCATGGAGGAAGAATTATCATCATTCACACCAAGGGAAGAAAGCAAATCCTTCCTTTGCGAAGGACAACTCTGAAGCACTTCTAGTGCAGACATCACACAAGGAGTGTGGCCCAAATCCTTGACAATAGAATAGTTCTGGGTGGCTCGGGCATTAGGATTGTTCCCCGAACGCTTAAGGACTCCCTTAGGAATGTGAGGTGCAGCTTCAGGTTTATCCACAGGTTTTTCAATACGCAAAGGAGTCCCTAGTGGATCAGGTTCTTTTCCTGGGTTGGGTTGTGACGAACCATAGTCCTTCGCACAGGTCACAACTTTCATAGCACATACCATGTTAATGCAACCACGACCACTACCCTTCGACGGATCTTGATCACCACCAGACTGATCATGGGTCCTTGAGTTCATATTTTGATTGTGAGGTAAAGGGTTAGTCACCACAGTTGGGCCCTGTGCCAAGAATCTTGAGGCTTCATCGATACGAGGGCACAAGTAAGTGAGGTGATCCTCCTTACACAACTTGCAAGAGAATTTAACCTTACATTTAGCATGCTTGTCCCCCCTAGCATTACAGGAATTCTTGTCATTATTATTAGCATTTTCATTCCTATTCCCACCCTTACAATTATTCTTACCCTTCTTTTTATTCCGTCCGGGCTGCTAGTTACCCTTCTGGTCCAACGATTGCACTGAAAGCACACTCGTCGTTTAGGTGGGTTGAGACGAAGCCGTGGCTTGTCCCGAAGGAGATTGGTTGATTGACAATTGACTGACTTGTTTTGCAACATAATCCGTAGGTTTAGCACTTGCACAACCAACAATTCCATCGGCATGTGGTCCAGGTTTAACTTTGGGGTCGAAACTAGAACGTGGAGCATTGGGAATGATCTCATATAACAAACCGGATTGAGCATAAATCAAATCTAGTTCCTGAACCCTAAAAATGGCTTGTTCCTCATTTTGCACTCCGGATGTTGAAACATCCTTCATTATATACGGAAATAACGACTTGAGGAACCATTCGAGGAGGAATTCTGGTGGTATAAAGGATTTAATTAACCTCTTCTGTCCACTCCACTCTTGGATATGATCCGAGATATGTGTGGCTTTATCCTGCCAAAATGTCGACAAGATTTCTATACCAACGTCATAACGCACTGGTAGCTAGAAGTGGTTAAGAAAATTCATTGCTAGGTCATCGAACAAAGCGAATGCCCCCCTAGGTAGCTCTATATACCATTTCGTGGCAGGCCCTGTAAGGGTGCGTTGAAACAGCTTTAAACAGATTGAGTTCTGGTGTAAGGAATTTGAAGAGCACCATAGGTGAAAGGTAGTAACATGTTTGCTCAGTTCCTCTCCCGGTTTGCCCTCGAATTTGGGTATGTCAGAGGGAAGCTTAGTAGGGATAGCCGGCCAAGCCGGGTCATGAGCTACAGGATCGTTCGTCAATCTCGACAAGTCAAGAAGATTCAACGTCGCGATGAAAGGGAGCCTAGGATTATTAGGTCGATGGACCATTCCCTGATAGTTTTGATTCACATAGGTATGATTACCATAACCACCATGGCCTTGGCCATAGTTTCCTCCTCCCGTTTGACCCGTATAGGGTGGCATGGAAGCACCAAAGTGTGGTGTACCTTGACTATTTGGAGCTACAAAGCCATAATTTGGAGACTAAGCAGGTTGTTGATACTCGCGCCCATAAGGTGAAGAACCCTGTCCATACTGCATCCCATAATAGGGTCCATAAGTCAGCGCATGAGATGTCCCATGAGACACTCCACAAGTAGGGATATATGCTCCAGAAGTAGGAATATACATTCCAGAAGTAGGAATATATGCTCTGGAAGTAGTAATATGACCTCTAGAAGTATGAACATGACCTCCCGAAACAACGGGTGGTGCATGAACTTGAAACACAACTGGTTGAGTAACCGCAGTATGGACATGACTCATAGCAACGTTCCGGCCCGAAGGACCGCGTGAATGAGGTGGAGGGTGAACATTCAAAGAACTAGGGACAGAGGACGAAGGGACCTATGTAATTATGTACGTGATATTCCTTATAGTCACTCGTCTTGGATCTGATATCCTAATAGGATCACTAACCCTAGACCTAGGAGGAATATGTGATGTAGCTTCCATTGCCGAGATGGAAGGTGCAATGTGACTTGTGCTCCAAAACCTCTCCGCATGGTAAGGAATGAGAGTGCCCCCAAGCATAGTGTTAGGCTCAAACTCAGACTCGACATGGAATGCCAAATCATGTGTGGGAAAACCAGACATACCATAACTACCATATCTAGTGCTCATGGGTTCAAAATGAATCTCCTCATCTTCCGGCATTCCATACCGGCGATGGGTCAATAAGGGATCAACACTAGAGTAAGTAGGTCTATCATGAAAATTACCTATCTCAGAAATTACAGGACCTAACTCAGTCAAATCAAGTGAAGGTCATAGTTAGGAGTAAACTCCCCATCTTCCACTTGAATGGGAGAAGGAGGAGGAGATGTAGAAGGCGGAAGTCCTACTAAACGATGAGAACGGCGAGGAGCCACACCCGAATCCACAATGACTCGAAAAGAATAAAAGACTCTCTATCTACGCAAACCCTAGGCAAGCTAACGTGCATAGAGCAATCACCAAGAAAATCTAAAGCCAACCACAAGCAAGCAAGGGTAGGATAAGTGAGCTCCCAAATGAAGCAGGTATGTCTCTCCTAGGAGAGGATTGAGACTCCCATACACAACAAGCGGAGGTATGTAACCAATTATTGTGGCCCTAAGCTTCAACGTGTAAAGCGACTGTACTGTCTGACCCCAACCTGGCCGAGACACCTGCAGAATAACCCCTGCAAAGTACCCCCTCGATATCCTAGGTAAGGCCACTAAGTTCACCTCAATATAATCAATGCTCATGCAGATAGTCGCAGGCGATATTGACCATATGGGCAGGGTAGCAAAGCCCAAAACTCTCGAAAGAGACCCCATATACGAATACAATCCTGAAAATATCTTCGGTGCTACTCAGTTATGACTAGGGGTCATCCCAATCAATAACTGCTCACACTGCCTCGTGCTTCACTCTCTTTTGAGAGGAGGATCCTGAGAAACACTGGTTATACCAAGGAATTTCACACACTCACCTAGGAAGACACATACATGTTGTTGTTTAGTGGTCTTGGAGAATTTACTCACAATGAACTATTCCAAGACCCTTAAACCTAATCTTGTTGGTGAACCCTATCAAATAAAATAGTGTAGTTCATTTTAATTTAAGCGTTGATTTTAATTGGCTTTATTACTCAAAAGAAATATATGGCTGTGCAACTAATGGTGTTATGACACAACATGAAGTAAAATGCACACCTAACAATCAATGCAAATGCATTGTGTCCATGAAAAACAGGGTATGCTTCTACGTGAAATGCACAATTTTCTTCAAATGATAAATGCAAGCTTTCCTATATGAAATCCTGACTAATACTCAAGAAAATCTAGTGCAAGTACTATGCAAAATGCAAGATGCAATGCATGATGATAAGCAAATATTTTTGGATTTTTTGAACTAAAAATGAGATATTAAAGCAAAAGAATGGCTCTACAACCCCCGAACTCTCCAAGCACACTCAAGCAGCACTCAAGCAAAGTACTATGGTAAAAGAAATCTAATGCACTAATCCCAAAACAAAAAATCGAAAATGTAATGACAAGAACATTCTTCAAAAAAGAAATTTTACCCTAAACAACGGTCTCTGGTTAGAAATAGAGGTGTATACAGACTCTAGCAGTATCAAAGGAGACTCAGCAATCATCAAAATTCAGCCAACAACCATCCAACTTCCTCTAGGAGGCAAAACTAAGGGCATACGCGACTGTTCGTAGTAAACTCGCGTGTGTACGCGGAAAAGGTAGTGAAACCCTCATATATACGTGACTATGAGTTAAAAACTCTTGTGCAGGAAGAAAGATGCATAAAAATAAAGGCAAACAGACAAGCTGAGACAAAATTCACACCAATCAGACACTACCAGGCAAACATGCCCCCAGACCTGACACAGAAACAAGAGAAAAAGAGCAATTTAAAGTCATTGAATGGTGATAGAAAAACCCCAAAGGACAACTACTAGGAACTCCCCAACGGAGTCACCAATTCTGTTACGGAGAGAAATTCCTATGGCTTGGGGTACCATAACAGACAACTTGACTCCAGAAATCAATCCTTTCCAATATGCAATAGAAATCAAATATCTAATACTAAAGGATCAGACCTCATACCTTATTCCAGACAGTTGAAGTAGATCCCCGTTGAGCTTTCCAACTTCAGCTTGAATTGATAAATCACTTTCTCAACAACAAGTAAACAAGACAAGCATACTGTATATATTAGTGTTAGATCTATTCTAGCATATATAATCAACAATGTATAAGCATTTGAAATCATCCATGGATAAAATATTCATCCAAACATACATTATTGGACAGGAAAAGATATTTCTATTAATATAAAATCAGAGATTACAATGGATACAACCTCTGTCGGCATTGTAGCTAGGGTTTTCACCCTAGCTTGTGCTGATGAGCATCTACTAAGGAATCTGGATTCCTTAGTAGCAGTTCAATGATGTAAAAAGAAATAAACTGAAATGAAAACTAAACTAAAGCGATGGAAAGTAAATAACAGTAAATAAATGCAGTAAAACACAATAAAGATATGTGTAATGTGGATTGTATTGATATTACCTCCGATGAGGAGGTTGGTGGAGTCCGTTGCGCTGATCCGATGTCGGTGGCTCCGAGCTCCGAGCTGCTCCTTCTCCTTCTCCGATGGTGTAAAATAGGCCAAAAAGGGGTTCTCAATAGTGAAAATAGCTTGATGGTAAGCTAGGGTTTCACGAGACGTTTTGGCAGAGTAAGGGTGCTATGACTGTGGATGTTAAATGAGGGGTCTCCATCACTTATTTATAGTTTTTTAGTGGTGGAGTGCTTGCCCATGGTTTTTGGAAACCATGTGGTTTAGGGCAACTTGTTTAGGGTTTTTGCTGTTTTAGGGTTTTCCTCCTTTTTCCTCATTATTTTTATTCCTTTTCTTCCCTTTTGGGGATTTTTGTTATTTTTAGAGGAATTTTGGCTATTTTTGGAGGAAAAAAGGGGTTTTTTGGCCTTTTGGAGGCATTTTAGGCCTTTTGGAGGCTCTTTTAGATGGTTTTGTGGCCTTTTAGAGGCATTTTAGGCCTTTTGGAGGCTTTTTAGTGGGATTTTCAGGGAAATATGGTAGGCAAATGGACAAATGAGCCATGTAGTGAGGTAGATGAGGTAGTTAACCATTTTTGGGTGTTAACAGATTGCCCCCTGATGTGCGAGAGCAGGAGCTCATCGTATGGCCGATGGACATCATGAGTCATATTTGGTTTGTGTTGGAGTGATGGAGAAGAGAAGGAAGCAACTGAAGTCCGGGACACCGATCTCGAACCACCTGCAAGGACTGAAAAGTACATAACCTCAATAATGGATGAGGGATCATCTGATAATATGGATGAGGCGGGCATTCCCATGCTCGTATCAGAACATAACAATATAAACGGTCCTCAAAGACTGGATGAGGAAAGATCTCAATAGATAGACGAGGCGGGCATACCCATGCTCGTATCAAGATACATGAAAAGAACTGTGAGCCCCGAAAAGAGGGCCCTGTAGGATACATAGGAATTGCTGTATATATCATCAGTGTCCAGAGGGGACACAAATCTGGAACATACTGCTGAGCTGCCTATGTCTGAGCGGAACAACTGAAACACTGGAATGACAGCAGTGCTACTGAATGTGGTACCAAAAGAACTGGTGAGCTACTGGATCAGAGTGACCAGGGTCATGCTCACAATGGGACACTGAACTGGAACTGAACTGGGTACTCAAGGAAGCATAGAATGGGATGGCTTCCGAATACAATCGCCAACGCAGCCCGGACATCCACGGGAACATATAACTGGGTGTTCCGACGTGACTCACCAATGTGCTAGAGTCGGGGGAAATCCGGGGTCTTCGACACAAAATGGAACGGACATATAAATCCTGCGCGATTCTCAACGATGCGAATAAGGTACTGAAGTCGAGCATGTGAGAAACAACCATTCGGAGAGGCAATGATGACTCCTCTCAAAATGGTCCGTAGGCACTCACCACAGATGGTGATGGGTCCAAGGCGCAGGGGCCTCTGGGTCTATCCTCTGGAATAGAGGGGCTGTCGTCGACAGACGGAGACCTGCAACTATCAAGGCAATGATGTTTCCTTGACAGGAGCGTGAGGTGCAAAACCGAACTGTGATAGTACTGATGGTAAGATTGATAAACTGGTGGGACTAACTGGGCAAGTAGAGTGGGTGGACTCAAACTTCCTTTGCTCAGAGTATGATGGCGGGGATGATCGGGCAGCACATGAATCTGATTGGTGGTAAAGGGATCACAGCTGTAAGGGATCTGGGCAGTTCACTGGGCTGAGGGAGACTCAAGCTATGGTAACAGGGTAGGAGACAGCAGAATACTCTGAACAAAGGCGACCTGATTGGAGGTGCTGCCGAGTGGAATGATCATAGCGCCAAGAGGCGCGGGGGGACTTCTTCATGGGTTGATGAACTAGAAGAAGTGGGGATATAAAAATGGTACTGTCATGTGGATTTTACGAGCCCATGACAGTTCATGCTCGTGGTTGCTTTCAATTTTAGGGAGTCTGAAAGCAAATAAGAAGACTCTGAATGGATGAAATAGTACTGTCATGTGGATTTTACGAGCCCAGGACAGTACATGCTCGTGGTTGCTTTCATATTTAACGGAGTCTGAAAGCAAATAAGAAGACTCTGTAGTGATGGAATGGTACTGTCATGTGGATTTTACGAGCCCAGGACAGTACATGCTCGTGGTTGCTTTCATATTTAAGGAGTCTGAAAGCAAATAAGAAGACTCTGTATGAAGTGGCACTGTCATGTGGATTTTGCGAGCCCATGACAGTTAATGCTCGTGGTTGCTTTCATGTTTAAGGAGTCTGAAAGCAAATAAGAAGACTCTGAAAGAATGAAATGGCACTGTCATGTGGATTTTACGAGCCCATGACAGTTAATGCTCATGGTTGCTTTCATGTTTAAGGAGTCTGAAAGAAAATAAGAAGACTCTGAAAGAATGAAATGGCACTGTCATGTGGATTTTGCGAGCCCATGACAGTTAATGCTCGTGGTTGCTTTCATATTTAAGGAGTCTGAAAGCAAAAAGAAGACTCTGATGGAATGAAATGGTACTGTCATGTGGATTTTCCGAGCCCAGGACAGTTCATGCTCGCGGTTGCTTCCAATTTTAAGGAGTCGGAAAGCAAATAAGAAGACGCTGATGGAATGAAATGGTACTGTCATGTGGATTTTGCGAGCCCATGACAGTTCATGCTCGTGGTTGCTTTCAATTTTAGGGAGTCTGAAAGCAAATAAGAAGACTCTGTATTTGGAATGGTCAGGCAAGGAGGAAGTGCTCAATTAGGGGACATTTATGATGATCAGAATTGATGGCGGGGGGGAACACTGGTGGATCTCCTTGCAGGGTGGATAGATGGTGGCAAAATAACGAGACCTTTGCAGTATGACAGGAGTGAATGGCTCATGTAAAATAATTGGAATAATCGGATGACGGCCGATGTGGCGCGCAAATTGATGAGGCAAGGTGTAGGGACGCATTGTTGTAATTATAACAAGTGAGAGCGAGAAATGATCTCAAGCATCATCACGAGCTCGGAAAAATGAATCCAGCGATATAAAAAGTGTTAAAAAACGGAGAGCGGCCGAAGTGGCACGCAAACTGAGGCGACGAGTGGTGTCTGGACACAATGTTGAAATTGTATTAAGTGAGAGCGAGAAATGATCTCAAGCATCATCACGGGCGCGGAAAAATGAATCCAGCGATATCAACAGTGTGAAAAACGGAGAACGGCCGAAGTGGCGCGTAAACTGAGACGACAATGTGTCGGAAAAATGGGCAAAAAATGACGTAGAAAAAATAATGCTACGAGGTGACCATCGTGACGGTCTCGTCGTGCTGATTCCAAAACTGTAGCTAGAGATGAATGGGACGTTGTTTCTGACGAATGGGGGGTGCATCAGGCCATGTGTCGATGTGGTGTTCTATAATGGCAGGGTCAAGGCCAGGCATTTCGGTATAGGACCAAGCAAAGACATCACGGAATTCGTTGAAAAGTGCTTTGTATTCGTCAACCTCCTGTTCAGTGCAAGATTCTCCTAAAGCGATGAGTTCGGGAGTGCCCCCGGTGGCAGCAAGATCGACTTGGATAACAGGGGATATGTTGGCCATGTTACCTTCTTCGAAGGCGTCAGGAGCAGGAATAGGGTCCTTGAACCAGTCGACCTTCGGGGGAAGGAAGTCTTTGGATTCCACAGCGAATTGGGGAGCAATGGTAGAAGGTGGTTCATCTGGGAGAAAGTAAGAACGATGATGCATGTCATCCCAGGGATAATCTGGGGCAGTGAGAGCCTCAATAATTTCTTCATCACTGTAGAATGTTCGGGTTGTCAGATCGGTTGACGAGGGGGTGGTGACGGAAGAAAACATATAAATGTTCTCGAACTCTTCTGAAGAAGAAGATTCCGGGGGGTGAATCTCGACAATGGGGAGTTGGGATGTCTCAGGATCCAGGTCTGAGGGGAGGATCTCGTGAATGGTGAGGTTTTCCGTCTCCA
>LPNX010858678.1:0-35785 GCA_001517045.1 Pseudotsuga menziesii
TTGTTCTTGGAAGGAGTGGCACACTCTTACTCAAGAGTATGGTTTAAATGTTTTTTTTTTTCTTTCAATTATGGATCTTTTGGGGGTTTATATCCCAAAGGCTAAGTTCAATTAATAGAATATTCGAATTCCTAGGACTTTTTAAAGAGATTGGAGTTGGAGTTTAGGTTGATCACTTCAATAGTATGAATCTCATTACCTATAGTTCATACTTCATTATAGGGATCTATTAAAACTTGTCCTAAATACTAGCTAGATATATAGTGATTAAGAGGACAATTGATTTGTCAATTGCACAATGTATGGTCATATATGATTTCTTATAAGTTGGAATTTTTATCATTTTTGGTGATTTATTATGGGGTTTGATGTAAGGTTAAGCTGACCAAGAGCGATTTTTTTTTCTATTAGTTAGCATTCCAAAACTACAAAGCACAAGTTTTGGGAGTGTCAATATGACATAAAATGTTTGAGTTGCATATCGCACTTGTGATATATCGCATATGCATTTTGTAAATTTACATATCGCATATGCGTTTTTTAATGTTACCTATCGCATATGCGATATGTAAAATTACAAAACGTGAATGCGATATATCGGATATGCGATATAGATTTCCACGAACCTTAGCCTTGTGTTTGGGTTTGGGTTATTCCGAACGTGCCATCAATAACGCATATGCGTTATTGATTTACACTTCGGAAGTGTGTTTCCGATTTCCTAAGTGGCACCAAAAAGTGGAACAAACTTTGTGCGAGCGCCCACAACACTAAGCATATTTGAGAACACAACTTTAACTCAAGTTCTCATGGACGCTAAACATGAGATTTTCATTTTGAAACCATTATCCTTAAAAGGAACTCAATAGATATGGTTCATGATCCCTTTTTTTTACTCATTATTTTGTGAATGGATATTGTAGGTAACAATGGGGGTCACAAGAGTGCAGAAACTAGTAAGGATGGACAAATCATACTGCCTCTACTCATTTAAGTACCTTAGATTCCTATAGAGGAATTGAAAGAAGCAACGGATAACTTTGGTCCAAAATTGTTGATTGGAGAGGGTTCCTATGGTCAGGTGTACTATTATACTTGTTAGGATTTTGAATTTCTTGACACTGAGGGTTCCTATGGTCATGTCGTACTGTAGCCATTAAGCAACTTGACACAAGCAAGAAACTCGATCAAGAATTCCTTGCACATGTAAGACATTCTAATGTTAAACTAAAAGGCTTTTATTTTAAGCTCACCTATTTTGTTGTTCCATCGTCTCAAGATTAAAACATGAAAATGTATTGGAACTTGTTAGATATTGTGTTGAGAGAAGCCTTCATGTGCTTGCATATGAGTTTGAAACAATGGGATCATTGCATGATATTCTTAATGGTATGTGGGACAATTCCACACAGGTTTGTGGTGGTATTATTCTTTATTGCATGCATGATTTTTGTAGGGTCAATGGATAGTTTTCAATTTACAATCTGGCTCCATATTTTTTTTCATTACCCTAGCTAGAAATAATAAATATGCTATATGAAGAAAATTGTGTTTAATGAAAGTCTAGTTTTTTAGTTATGTTCTGACATGTAATCAATGCAATATAAGTAACCAAGTGCTCACAAGTTTTTCAATCATTTAAAATTTAAAAAGGTAGAGGGTGTGATGACTCCAATGTCACTTACAATGATATGTGAAAACTTGAAAAGTAATAGAAGAGTACAAACATAATTTTAGACTGGGTAGCTTACTTTAGATTGAGGTAAAAATATCAATATGAACTAATTCTCTATTAGTTCTAACTTCTAGGCATTGAATTAAGGTTGGGATGGGGTACAGTTCCAAATGAAGATAATTTATGATCAGATCAACAAGAATACTGATGTTTGATTTGTTCTAGATGTTCAGAATGAAAATGGTTTACCTGAAGATTATCTAAGACTTTTCAAGCTAGCATTTCATGCTTCTGATTGAAATTTCAATATTAAATTATTGGGCTAAAAATTGAAATTAAATCTACCTTCAATACATTATTTCCTTGACAATAAAGTCAATTCAATTATATTGCACATTTTGCTCGATTGCAATGTATTCTATGCTAGTGACAGTGTACACAGATGGCTAGTCTTGGCCTTATTTGTGAGAAATATGATGATGAATGTGCATAGACTTGTTAGGATTTTGGAGGAAAGAAGTGGAACTACCTTGGTGCACAAACCTATGCATGCTTATATTTACACAAATAATCTTGTTATTTTGTTTCAACACATTCTATGCAAAGCCTTTCTTATTTTAAAAATTACTTTTATTTTTCCGTTTTAAGGGGTGAGGGGTGGAGCTAGGCAAGGCTATTCATTTCTTACGTTCTCTTAGATGTAGAGTTGAAGTAACAGAGATCAATGTGATAAGGTTAGATATTAAAGCTTGTATTTTTTATATTATGATTGATCTTCTTCTCATTTTACATGTTGATACAGATTTATCCTCCAAAATGCTTATTAACCAATGTATTACCATTTAAACTTCTCAAGACGATCTTGCAAACATAAAATTTGAAAATGAAATGGGTGAGTGGAATAACTCTACATGGATATTAATTACATAGTCCCTTTGCTATACATTTCCTTGAATTTGTCAGATTCTGATCGTGCAACAACACCATTGCAAAGAAGTTGGATGGAAGGCAGCTACGTATTCTTGTTGGTCTCCTCATTTCATGAATATTCTGCAAAGATTACTGTAAGTACTCAATTGTTCTATATTTTGTGGAACATTAATTAGCAATATAGTATTTTTGTGCTTTTATTAGAATATCTAGAACTTTTCTAAAAACACGAGTTTTACAAGGCAATGGGAATAATCTGGGAATGACTGGAAATCGTCTGATATGCATTAAGGTATCTAATATTTGCAGCCATACATTTAGAAGGTGAATTACCAGTTCTGTTTTTAGTTAGATGAAGATGTAGAACATGCATTAGAGGAAATTTCAACTCAAAATGGGCCTTTTAACGTTTATTCAAATTCCATGTCATCATGTGTTAGCCAATGAAGTTGATTTAAATTTGAAATACCGTATAGGTCTTAAACACTTTTTTAATATAAATTTGGGATAGCTATCATAAAAAAACTACTTTTTTTGTTTGTATTTTTGACATATCTCCCTGTGTTTTTACTGAAATTTCGATCGGGAGAGCTTGTTGGATGCGGAAGTAAATTCTGCATCCAACAAGTACCCACTCGAAATACTTTTGAAGGACCCCGCTACCCAAAAAACAAGAAATACTTGAAAAACAAAATGATGATGTCATCATTTCATTTTTCAAGTATTTCTTGTTTTTGGGGTAGTGGGGTCCGTCAAAAGTATTTCGAGTGGGTACTCGTTGGATGTGGAATTAAATTCTGCATCCAACAAGCTCTCCTGATCGAAATTTGAGTAAAAACACATGGAGATATGTCAAAAATACAAACAAAAATTAGGTTTTTTTTCTTTTCTTCCTCCAAAATTAATAAATATTATTTTATTATTTTAACTATTATTTTATTAGTTCATTTTAGGAGGCCCATTTTGAGTTGAAATTTCCTCTAATGTAACATTTCCAAGATTCCACTAGGGTTGTGCTAGTTTAGGCTAGGTTTAAGGAATATGAAGGTTGCTTGGCTGTGGATAAAAGTTGTGGTAAAGGTTACCCAGATCATGCATACTAGGAATCTGTAGATGTATAAAAATTCTTATTTGTGCTAGGATTTGTGATTCAGAATTTGTGAAATTTTCTTATTTAACAAGTCCAAATGTGGCAATTTGACAATAACTAGTGTGGAGAGTAAAGACATCAACATAATTCCTGTTGCCATTTTCAATTGATCGGACATATATAATGTAATGTGTCTATGATTGCAGAGAATGATAGCATTGTATCATAGAGTAATATTGAAAGTACTTCAGCTTCATCCCTATTGGATTCTATTTACTGAAAACTTTGAAGTGGGCGACCAATAAATCATTTCAGTAGATGGGTTGATGATAGTCAACAACTTAGAGGAATGAGTGGCACTATATTAGAGTTAGGAATTGAGGTAATTTTGTTTCTCAGTTATAGAGGGCTCAACCAGTTGATGACACTCGATCATATTAGGCCCATGATACCTCCAGATCACAGGAAAAAGGTGATGTTACTACCTCACAAGCTGTAGATTTTGGTACTATAATGATAGAAACTTTGCAATCATAGGAAAATGATATATAGAGAAAAAAGGAATGTAACCAATCCCATGTTGAAGATAATACATTATATCATCCTTTGTTGACCATTAGATACTCAAAGTTGTGTATTAATCCTTTTTACCATTATAGAGGACTCTGTAAGTTAGGTTCCCAAATTCTTAAAGGGTTCTAGCTCAGTGAAAGAACGCCTTCCTTACAAGTAGGAGGTTGGTGGTTCGATATCTCCATGCCTTGATGATATTATAATATCAATTAAATACCAGAAATGACTAAATTAGTGATAAAAACATGAGAGACACAAAACTAGGAATTAAAAAGGATGCAACACATGGTGCTAGTGATGAACCAAACATGGTGTTGATATGGTTGCAAAATAATATGTTACTTTGGATGAAAAACATGGCACTACATAGGAAGAAAAATTTGGTGCAACAATAGAATAAATATTTGGTGTCATTTTGGTAGCAAAACACGATGCAAAAAAGGAAGACAAAATTGGTGCAAATTTGGAAGCAACAATTCGCACATGTTTGGAAGTAAAACATGGTGCAAAATGAAATGCTAAAGTGGTAGAAAAAATGGATGCAATATTATATGCTAATTTGGACGATAACATGGTGCTATTAAGGATGCAAATATGGTGCTAACGGGGGTGTCATTTAAGAATTAAAAGCAGACACTCGCTAGGAAGCAAAGTAGGACGTTATTTAGGAAGAAAACCTCGACATTGTTTAGGAAGAAAAGTTGGACACTATTCTGGAAGCAAACCTTGACGTTGTTTAGGAAGCAAAGTTGGATGCTATTCCGAAGCAAAAAAAGAGACGTTATTTTGGACATCATAAAGGATGCTATTTAGGAAGAAAAAAAAGACATTTTTTGAGACACTTTAAGTTTTTTCCATGAAGCATCCCATTTAGCATCTAGTTTGACCACTCAATGTAAAAAAAATTATAGTAAAAAGGGACACTAAATGGGACAGTAATTCTAGGATTTGTTGTAGTGAAAGACTCCTCCCATCTCTAGGCCTGCCCCTCTTCCTCCAATAGAGTCTAGGGGGAAAGGCCACCAAAAACACAACCAATACCATTTACATGATCTCTAACACCAGTCTCCCTTTCGTCTCATCGATTATGGAAGATCCACTTGATCTATCTCAGCACCACGTACATGATGATGGAGAGATTTGTAAGACCACCTCCAGTTTTACCCCATTCCCTTTAAATGAAAGTGTGGAATCATTTATTCCCATGAAATACCACATTCTGTCACCCTGCCTTGCCAATGACCTTCGTCTTGGCAAGGGGGCATACCTCTTCATTGTCTTATATGGTTGCCTCTTGAAGAACCACGTAGGAGGATCTACCTCAAGAGAGTATATTCTTGATACCACCACTATGAGTCCCTTATAGCATAGATTTTTCTTTTCTGTATTACAACATTTTTACCACAAATCAGAAAGCCCCATTTAGGGGTAGCACCATTAGCTTCCAATCCAAAGTCACCTGGAGCTTGTTCAAGACACCTCTCACACCTATGGGCTCAAATTTCCACCCTCTATGAGACCAGTGTGTCATGTTTAACAATTAATTTTTAGGACCACTTCCCAGAAGTTACCTCAATTTACGAGCCACGACATTATGAATGTAAGTGTCTTCAGACCTATGCTTACATCACACTTTCCTTCCACCAATTATGCAGATTCTCAGGTCACATCCCATAAGGATTGTCATTTTGATTTTTAACACATAGTTGTCTACTTTTTCCACCGCACCTTATGCAGATCTCCGGACCATCGTCTAGAGTAAGGATCATTTCCTTTGCGTGCATTTAGCATATAGATACTTCTATACTTGTACTCACATGACATGTAGTCAAGTCTCCTGACCTCTAGCTAAGATCCACCTCAGTTTGTGTGCCTCTTCCGCACTGACTCACATGCCTCTACTGCAATCTATTCAGTGCATGTATTGGTATGATTAAGAGCCACCTGCTCCATCCATACTGCATGGATGAATTTTCGACCACTATCCGTTGTCCTGGCATAGGGGCACCATCAGTGCCTCTTGGATCGGTTGACCATACTAGAGTTTCTTTAAGCTCTTTTCTGACTCGTAAAAGAATAAAAAGATGGTCGAGCACAGCTACTTCCTTTCCCACTCATTAAAGTATAGAAAATGGTTTCTACATTGTCTCATTTATCTCCTTTTGCAAACTATGTAGACCATCAAATGAAAAGGACCACCTTGGCAAATTCAAGCCAAAAATGTTCCCCTTTGCATACTTTTATGCTTTATCAAGTAGAGGGGAAAAAATTTATGAAAAGTCTCACCATGGGTTGTCGTTAAGCTCTTTTCCATCCTTCTCATCAAGAAAAGATCACCGAGAAAACTTGGTTTAGTTCAACATCGTAAAAGTATCTGAATGATCATCTATTAGTATAGGTTTAACCTTTTTCATCCTGATTGCACTACCAATGGTAAAGAAGTCTCTCATCCCCTACAGGATGGATGAGCTCTCTTATGTAAACTTTTATCCTTATTTGGGCACCGGATATTACCAACAAAAAAATCCCCCACTGGAGTCTTCTTCATGCTTTTAGACTCTCCAAAAATGAAAGCACCATCTAGCATTTACTTTCACGGGCTCACCAAAAATACACGAGATCGTACCACAATGGTGTCTTTAGACACCACCCCGTAGATAAAAATTTTGTAGCATTTCCACTTTTGGTCGCCTTTGCTCAGAGTACTCTCCAATGTGTCTTCCTTGGATCCCATCAACACCAAAATTATCTGCCTTCCACGAGTATTTTTCATCTCTAGTGACATTCTCAATATTATACCTATGATCCCTTTCCCATGAGTCAGTTTCATTTGCTTCCTGGTCCACCCTATCATCATGCTATGAACAAAGTAAGTTTGAGTCTACTACACTCCCTTTCCCCTTGTTCAAACTCGTTCCTTTACCCATCCCTTTTAGTGGGTCATTCCTCATATTGTCTCAAATATTTCGGTTATCTCCCTTGCACTTATGGTCAAGGAAACACCATTTCCTTGACCAAAGGCAGATCTCCCTCTATCGAAGATAGCACATGTATTCCATAGGATAGACACAGAGGTACCGATATCCTAGTTTCATTAACCTCATTGATGAGTTCATTGGACCACTTAGAGGAGTCCTTAGTTCCTCTTGGGACAGTTGTTTCTCACATGATTGACTCCAACTACATCATCCTGCCATTGAGATTCATATAGCATATTGGTTCATGAAGCATTTGGTCGAAGACCCTAGATGTCACTTAAATCTAGCACATTGATGAGTCTATTTGAGGGACCCCAACAGGTTCGTGTCCCTTGTGATTTCTGGGTTGCGTTGGAGACAGTGTTCAAAATCACCAACAATTCTTCTATATATATTTATGATTGATGTAGCATACTTGTACCACAGAGACTCTAACACTCTATCAGTAAACTATGTGTCGATCAAGATCTAGCATACCATCAGTCATGAAGATATAGCACTCCATGAGAATGGCATGGGTCAAATGTAGCAGTTATTTAGATCAATATTGTATTCAGCCTCTCATTGAGGCAACAACTATTGTAACAACAGTTGTACATGATTGGCTCTTGTATTATAAAGCTTAGATCATATTATTCTTTTGACATCGTTACAAGCATGGGGATGCCTGCCTCGTCCATATACATGTCACACATTATTTGTATCTCATGCATTGATGGGAACCATATTAATACAAAAACCAAAAGCTACCATGCCCCACCCCAGGAAGCACCACCTCTCCCAAGAAAATCCTATGATGTTTGTGTGCCATACAATGAGATCCTGCCCTCACACATCAGGGGGCAATCTGTTAACCCAAAAAATCCCATAATGATATCTACATGACCTACACCACCTAAATGCATCTATGTACGACCCTCATTTGACCCCATTTGACCACCACACCCTCAAGAAGGTTTAAAAATATGAAAAAGGGGTTAAAAACCCCTAAAAATAGCCAAAATAACTCTCATAGGGGATAAAGCCTCCAAAAAGGGGCTAAAACCCCTCAAAGAAGCTTAAAACTCCCAAACAAGCTAAATATTGAGCAAAAGGGGCTAAAATTCCAAAAAAGGGGCTAAGTCCCGAACCCGAGGCTTAAAACCCTAAAAATATTGAGAAAAAGTATAAATAAAGGGGTGGGGGTCACTCTCAAATGAATCCTTCACTCCATATCATTATGCTACCTATGTGAGTGGCTTGAGACCATTTGAATCTCAAGCAATTCACCCTCCCTCTCCTCCATTCCTCCCTTGAGCCATAGCTCCCCATTCCTAAGAAAGGTGCTCCCCCAAGCTAGGGCATGGTGGCCCATTCCAACTAGAAGGTATACTTGTCTTTTCATGTTTTTGCTTTGGTAGATTGTAGTTTTGTAACATTTTTTGTTTGTGGGTTTATTGTTTAACACTGTCTTGTAGGTTTCCATTGATTACTTGGAGGTATTTTGGTTTCCTAATAGTTGTATGCAGAGTTGTGGAATTCGAGGAAAAATGGGTAACTTTTTATTTTTTTATTAAATCTTTAAGTCATCCAGATACTGTACCTTTGAATTGAATGTTTGCAGAAATATGTTTAGTAGCCTATTACACCAATAATCATTTATACTGCATCTATATTTAATCACCATTATATACAAGAATACGCAACATAAGAATACAAGAGGGGCGAGACAACCATTTTCACCTGGTTCGCCTCGTCCATGAGGCTACGTCCACCAATTTGTTTTCTTTTTATTACTTATGGGAGAGTAATTACAATGTCATGGTATAGCCTCATCCATGGCCATTCACCTTTCCTCAAGTATCCTCGCAGAGAGACACTTGCAACTCAAAATTTCCTTCATTTAGGACCTTTATGACAACTCATTAAATTCATTTACAGTTCCTTGGACACATGAGGAACTTTGGCTTTAAACCAACATTTTTTTAATCTTAGTCTAAATAACGAACCATACAAGAGATCACAATTTTGTGATCAATGGTCTATGCAACCATTGTGGAAATTATACCAAACATACAACAATCTCCAACCCACATCAAACACAACAAATTCAAACCAACAATGATCTCATGCTCTGGATCAAATCGCAATTAGTCATCAATGATCCAAATCGATTTAAAGATGATAACAGGTAGAACATTCCCTAGCACCAACACATCCAAACACTTTCTTCAGTGACTAAGAACCCAAGCATGACCAACCAAAACGTAGGTGGGTAATCAGACCGGATCTGAATCATTTTAAGGGATAAATCGAAGGCATAACAGACACTACTATGAGACTTAAACCACCTATCGTAGATCTTAAAATTTAAATCAAGCGCAGTGATTAGAACCTAATCCCATGATCTACCTACTGCAAATCAGATACACTTAAACCCAAGCATATAAGATAGATGCATACATTTGGAAATCAACTGCAAATGTGAAAATAACAGCCTCCAATCGTGGACAGAGGGAAGGCGATGCATAGATTTGGTCATAAATCAATTAGATCGTGTATCATGTGAACTAATGCCAACGAAACTTAGCATGGGAGGTCTATAAAAAAAAAATCCCCACATATTATTATTGGTCTCTAACAGAACTCAAAGATTTTTCTAAAAATATCAATGCTAAACCCTAGCGGCACATATTCAATTTAAAGTGACTCTTTTAGATGTATTTAAATAATCCAAACATAATACACCAGTAGTGTTCCCCTGGTCATAATAAATTTAATTTTGCAACGAATCATTTTCAAATCTGTACAAGAAGTTAATCACTATGCAGTAGAATTCTTATAACCACTTTGAACTATATGATAATCACTATGCGAGTGAAAGTTAGCATGGGATCTCTCTATATTTAAAAACCTAACATTTTATTATTGGTCTCTAACAAAACTCGATGGTAAGTTTCATTTCTATAAAGGATCAATGATACACACTATTCCAGATTCTTGCGTATCAATCTATATTTATATCAGCAGGAAGCCATAAGTATCAACAATGTGTATTCTAGTTCTAAAAATGGGTTCAACAAATAGACATGAGAAGTGATATCTGATCAATATAATTATTCAATGACCTTCCATTATCAGTGATTTTTTTTTCAAGATCTATCAAATAATTCAAAGATAGACACTAGCACTGTTTTACCAGATTGAAGCTATATGGAAATCTGTTTTGCAGTGATTCTCTAATAGAATCATTTCTCCATTAGCCATGATTTCATCAATAGGAGCATTCTTCAATTAGCACTACCTATCTGACCTTAAATCTCATCAACCTACAAACTCCACACCAATATTTCCTGGTTAGAAAACTACCATTGACATCACCTCCCAGAGTCGGCCCCCTCAAGAGAACAGTAACCCAATAAATAACCATCCCAAGGTGTTCGATTCCCATCCGATGAGTAGAGCATCCCACAAATTAGTGCACTAATTATGCCCTCGATTCCATCTCTGAGAAAACACACCTCCACAAATTAATGCACTAAATATTTCAGCATTAGTGGTTCCCCATTTTCCATGTCCAGCAATTTACTCCTGCCATGCGCCCAGCCCAACCGTTTCAATTTACTTTGGATACTTTCTAATTTAATTAATTCGGCAGGGCCCTCTCATTATTACTATTGGATTTCATTGGACTAGAATTTTGTTTGATGTTGGAAAAATATTCTTGGCGACGTGAGGGTGTAAGATATCGAATCATACTCGACAAAAGCTTGATAAACACTTGAAAGCATAGACCTAAAAATTTAAGTTTAGTTTTTGTCATTTCTAATTGACGTGTGAGAGTTTCCTTTTCTGTGAGTTACTACTAGCAAGTTTGATTTTCTGATAGAGAGTCTCAGACTTGGGACAATTTACATGCCTTTATGTTGGGACTATGAACTAGTATATGATATTGGGGTCATGTTATCATACCACTTGTTACCCCCTCATATTATATGAGAGTTGTAATTGTGATTTTCATTATGTTACCAATGTATGGTGCCTTTTACTAAGATTTTGTATTTTCAGATGGGGGTCGTGAGGGGACATTACATTCTTCCCCCCTTAGAGTTAACACTGTCCTCGGTGTTACTTGTTTTTTTGAGCCTTGTCTCCATTCTATCTTTGGTTCTCATTGCCTAATCCCTTTGATTAATGGGATTGGGTCCTCATCCTGCATTTATAATCATACATATGTGTATACACTATCATTCGACTTTGAAAACAATGTATAACTCAAAAATACAACACTATACAATTTCCATAATCCACAGTGGTTCCAATATACATGTCAGTTCTATTTGCCAATAAATAGAAATATTACCTCATAGGTTCAAGTTTACCTATAATGTACATACCTATTCCCAGCATCATTCTTTTTCTAGATGTCCTCCATCCAAGCACTCCAAGTGCTAATAATACTTCAAGTACCAATTCAAGCCACCCAACACAAGGACGATACCCACCCTTAGGCATATCTCATTTTTGTGATATTTAGGGTGCTTCACCAAGCTGAGGCCCCTCCATTCTCACACACCCCCATAGCGCCTAGAGGTTATTCTCTTCACAGAGTCCCCCACTCTTGTGACAGTCCTCTCAATGTGTGCAGAACGAGGCTTAACCAAAATGTCTTACATCTAGGCGTCCCCAGAATGCATAGTGGTCCCTCGCTGGCCTAGGGGAAAACAAGGTAGCTTTCAACCTCTACCTCCATCACCACTCTTTCATGGTGACAACTTTATACACATGAGATCCCTCTCATATCTTCTTAACTCATTAAAATCCTAGAGCTTTAGCACTACTTAGGGCCACAATTTTCCCATGCTTGTAATAACCTCATAGGTGGTCAGTTTATCATTTAATTAATTCGAAGAAAATCAAACTTTTAGCATAAGTCATGCCTTACATTAGAGGAAATTTCAACTCAAAATGGGCCTTTTAACTTTTATTCAAATTCCATGTCATCATGTGTTAGCCAATGAAATTGCTTTAAATTTGAAATACCGTATAGGTCTTGAACACTTTTTTAATATAAATTTGGGGATAGGTATCATAAAAAAATACTTTTTTTGTTTGTATTTTTGACATATCTCCCCGTGTTTTTACTCAAATTTCGATCGGGAGAGCTCGTTGGATGCGGAATTAAATTCCGCATCCAACGAGTATGCACTCGGCATACTTTTGATAGACCCCGCTACCCCAAAAATAAGAAATACCTGAAAAAATGGAATGATGATGTCATCATTCCATTTTTTCAGGTATTTCTTGTTTTTGGGGTAGCGGGGTCCATCAAAAGTATGTCGAGTGGTTACTCCTTGGATGCAGAATTTAATTCCGCATCCAACGAGCTCTCTTGATCGAAATTTGAGTAAAAACACGGGGAGATATGTCAAAAATACAAACAAAAAAGTAGTTTTTTTCTTTTCTTCCTCCAAAATTAATAAATATTATTTTATTATTTTAACTATTATTTTAGTAGTTCATTTTAGGAGGCCCATTTTGAGTTAAAATTTCCTCTAATGCTTCATTTCTCATTCATCGGATAAGAGCCTTTTAGCCTTTTAGCATAAGTCATTACTTACTAAAACATGTTCCACTTCTCTCACTATATAATTCATTTCATATACATATATATATTCTCTGCTATTGCATATATCATGCCTTTATTTATCCTATACATATATAGGTATTTTAATTCTTTCGATTGTTTTCTCCTTGGTTCTTTCTTTAACTCAAGGTTACTAGGATTGAGTATTCTGCTATGGCGTCTTGAGTTGGGATAAGTTTTTTTTTAATCCATGGTGGGTTTAGTTAGCCCTTTTTTAAGTTGTGTCATTGCATTACGTATTCTAAGTATTTTCACTTAGGTGGTTAACTTTTATAAGCCGCAAGTTGTTGTCTTGGTGGGGCCTTGGCCTTGAGCTCCTCACCTAGACGAGTACAATAATATGCGAAATTACAACATATTCCAGGGCATATGAGAGGGATATTACACCAAGTACGGTATGATGCACTGTTCATGTGACCATTCACACTCCATGCGAGGTCATACCTCATGTTTTCCATTATCTTATTTTTCATTTATGATTACATCTCTATTATTAATATAGCATTTCTCATAAATGAAATTCCTCGCGGAATACATGTATGTATATAGAATTTCTTTTTTCTGTAACTTCCACTAATATCCGCTAATATCTTTATATAGGAGGAATTAGTTTCATTATAAGTGCTACAATATTGTATGTGCACTCTACATATATATAATATATGTACGTATGTGGTTTTCTTCACCATGTATATTCTACATACAATATATATCACAAATATATATGTCTCCAACATATATATATTATTCTCCAATATTATATACATATGGCTCCACATATAGTACATACATGTATGAGGCTCGTCTTTATACGTAACAAAAAATATATATATGTTTATATATGTCCCCCAATTATATATATACTATTTTCTATACAATACATATATGTGTGTGAGGTTCGTCTCACCATTGTATGTAACATTATAATATAATGTAGGTAGGTAGGAGGTTTGCATTACCAAGAAATGTTGTAACATTATATGTTCAACATACAATATATATATCACAAATACATATATGCCTCCAACATATATATAATTCTACATTATTATGTATATAGGGTTTCATTATTACCTGTATGAGGTTTGTTTCACCCTATACCTTTCCATGATTATATGTAACTTTATATGTTCTACTCATATATATATATAGTATTCTTCATTATTATATATGTAATGTTCTACATATAATATATTTATATATATGTATGTGATTTGTTTCACCATGTGATGTCCCATGATTATAGGTAACATTACATGCTCTACAAATAGTACTTATCTCAAATGTGTATCCTCGTCATACATGTAATGTTCTTCATTGTTATAATAATGTTAGAATGTCTCAAGTGCCCTTCATTAACTTGTAGTGGGAGTAACCTCACTATGGTGAGGGTTTTCCATTCCTCATGGATGCATTTATGATTCATTTCTATTTTTAAGAGTCATAGTCACTCTTAGGTATTCAAGGTGGGAGGGGTATCTTACACCTTCACTCCCTATCATTATGCAGCCTGTGTGAGTGCCTTGAGACCATTTGACTCTCAATCCATTCACCCTCCCTCTCCTCCATTCATCCCTTGAGCCATAGCTCCACATTCCTAAGAGAGGTGCTCTCCCCAGCTAGGGCATGGTGGCCCATTCCAACCAGCAGGTATACTTGTCTTTTCATGTTTTTGCATTCGTAGATTGTCGTTTTCTGACATTTTTTGTTTGTGGGTTTATTGCTTAACACTGTCTTACAGGTTTCCATTGATTACTTGCAGGTCTTTTGGTTTCCTAATAGTTGTATGCAGAATTATGGAGCTTATGTGCAGAGGGGTTTTTCATTTCATTTTCTATTTATTTCTTTCTTTTCTTCCATTCTCATAGGAACCCTACCCTTTTTTCCTATAGAAGAAACTGATCCATTCCTGGTCTGTAGCTAGGGTGAAAGCCCTACTACAAGGGTCTTGCATCACAGCTTCCTATTTTTTCCCAATAGGGAGCAAAGGACTTGGTATTTTTTTGTGGGATCTTCCTGCATATTAGTCTGTTCAGAGCTCACTTGAACCTTTTGTTTCTTAAGCTGCGTTCTATCCGTATCTATATGAGTTTGTAGTTGGGAACTGATTTTTTCAAGATCCCTCTTAAATTCTACCCCTTTTTGCAATGTGTCTTCCATTGAACTAGGATGAGGAATGGATGGGCCATCAAGTATACCTTTACTGTTGTCCTTGGTTTGAGCAGCAATGGCAGTAGAAAAGCTTACTTCTTATTCTCTGGCTTCCTTTTATTTTTTCTCCTTCTAAATATTTTGTTTTATCTTAAGTTTATCTTACCTTTCATGGAGATTTCTTATCATTAGATCCTTTTGGTACTTGTACAAATGAGACTTGACATTCATATCAATTGTCTTCTTCATGGCTTCCTAAAAATCTATGGCTTCTCGAAACATGGAATCACATGGTCATTTTCATGAACATAATGCAATATAACATGCTCATGTGTAAAGAGGTTTTCCAAATAAGACAATGGGTCATGCATTCTCTTGGATTCCTCTCCCAAGTTCATAATATAAATTTCCTTACCCAACAGATTTGTGTGTCCGGTGTTATGTAGCATAAGAGAGTCAAGAGAAGCAGGAAATTTGGGGCAAGCCCTTTTCTTGTTCTTAGTCAACTTGGGAAAAACCCCATCGATGACAGTTTGATAGAAAAATTTCTATAGCACCATGTGGTCGAGAACTATCTTCGGAAGTAGGTGAACTGCATTTCTGCCCCAAATTTTTATGTAATAGAAATATTCTCCTACGTACGAGTCACCATACAATGAATTTAATTCCCTAGCACCTTTAGAGAATGCAGGATCATCAACCTTAAAAAATTTAAGATACATTGACTCGATAAATAGGTCACAAAGCTTGTAAACCTAAGGGATAAATTTATATTCCCACATATTGGATAAATAGATATTTACAGGAACAGATTCCTCTTTCTGAAACCAATTTAAATTCAAGAAAGGAGAATATGGGAAGAATGCATCCATAAAAAACCCAGACCTATAAAAGGTTGGATTCGGGCTAGATGAGGTTTTTTGATACTTCTCAATATCGTCTCACAAATTGTAGGACACAATTTTCCTCCAATTGAATGAATCACCTATAAGTAAAATATTGTGTTCCATATGAAGCCACTATTATTTGAATGAGGAACAGTTTGGTAACCCATATAATGGAAAAATCATGGCTTCCAATAATGGGAAAGGTTCTTTGAACCAAGAAATTGGATATTCCAAAATTGAGGCAGGAATGACTAATGTTGGATCATCCAACCAGGATTTGACTATCTCTTCGTAAATGAACCTTGAGAGAGATTCAAAAAAAAAATTGACATGAGAAGTTGTTTGGGCAGTCCCAAAGCATAATCCCTAGAAAATACATCAAGATGGAAAGAATGAATAAGCGTATTCTCTGTGTCATGAAAGGTGTGCCCCTTAGGGTTGACATGGTCCAATGCACACTTGACATGATCTGTATAGGGAATGAAAGGAGGCTTGGAAGCAATGGAATGAATATGAGAACCACAAATATTGGCAAAAGTGGGTTGGTCGTGGGTAACAAAGGAAAGATCATCATTGTAAAAAAAAGAGTAAATTATGGACCAGTCTAGATATAGGGTAATAGATACGCGCCCACTAGTGTTAGTAAAAACACCGATGTTGGGGTATTTTTTCTTCTTCTCTTGAAGAGTTGTTTTGGACCTATAGTTCCTAGACATTGTGGGTGCCTTTTCTGATTGGATCTTGGAAACCATGTCTGATAATTATGTGAGTTCAAACATAACAGGAAAAACATTCAAGCAGTGAAAACGTTCAGAATACTACAAATCCATGAGCTGGGACAAAGAGAAAATGCATAGTAAAAAACCCAAGCATAGTGAAAAAGAACATGTAAAAATGGTAAAACAACACTCATAACTTTGAACTTTAAAAACCCAAAACCAAACGGATAAAAGAACCTTTGTTGTAGATTATGTATGCATGGGAGACTGAGATCTAGGCAGCAAAACAATATACATGATTTGAAAAGATTCACTTTTCATGGTCTCTCACATCCAATTTTTGAAAATCGAGAATCAAGAAATGAACAATCAATCTAGAAATCATGTGGGATTTCTGATTTCTAAAAGGAAAAATCAGAAGTCGGAAAGGAGAATAGTATTATAAATTAAAATGATGTTACCAAAATCCAATATCTGAAATGTCAGAAATCAGAAATGGGGAACTGACCAAATAATCTTAATGAAATCAGAGTTTCCAGTTTCCAATGTCCAAAAATAAAAAAATAAAATGCTCTTTATTTGAAAGGATAGGTTTCCAAGATCCAAAATTTCAAAAATTGAAAATCACGAAACGGACTTCAACTTACCTCTAGAAAAAGCATTTCTTTGTTCTGATTTCAGAAAGCAGGGATCGAAAAATCTAAAAATTTTGGAAATAAATAAAAATGTCCCGAAATCCAAAAAAAAGTCCAAAAAACAAGGTTTACTAAAAGAATTTATTCAATCCACACAAAATAACAAAGAACTTACAACTTCATAACTTCCCTGAGTGAACTATGGCTATAAAACTAGTTAATGGGGGGCCCTATTTTGATGACTCAAAATGAGGATCTCTTGCAGGTAGCAACATGGCCTTACTGTCGTGATTAATTTGGAAAGAGAGCTATAAGTCCTCTATCAAAATATATTGAGTGTTATCAATTTCTACTAATGTTGTGACGGTTTTGCTTCTAACTTGATTTTATAGTTCATTTTTTTTGCAATATTGTACTAAGGCCACGAGGCCTTTCTCCTGTTGCATTTGTTTCTTGAAAAGGGCCATAGAGCCACTTGTCAAATAATTTATTATTATTTAACTTTCATAGAAAATTTTATGGGATGTAGCGTGTGAGGCATTTATATTTATGGTCTTGGATATTATTTTGATTTTTACATAGTCATTTTCCTTAGAATGATAGTTAGCAGGTTTGGGGAAAAAATATTGTAAAGGAGGAATTAAATATTTTTAGGTCCAAAGGCTACCACCCTCTCATTCTTGTTTTATAAAGAAAAAGGGGTCATAAGTCCACTATCAACAATAGTTTCTTGTAAAGGATTTAGTATTTTTGGAAAGACCCGTGAGGGTTTTCACATTTTCAGTTTAGAAACTTATCTTAAGTTTATGGTTTGTATTTAAAGAAAAATAGCATGTTTGTGAGGCCTTTACCCTACCACATTTAGTTTAAGAGAAATTTGTAAGGCCATCAGTCTGTCTTGATAAAGACCATATACTTCCTATTTGTAAATATTTAAGTAATTAAAAAGTACAATGTTATTCTGAAAATAATTAATCCCTAAGGTTGTGACATCTTTGTTAGGTAATGATAACATTAAAGATGATAATTCCAAAATGGTTTATAGCCTATAGCTTCATCCTATCGATAATCTCTATTTGGTATTCAATAATTTATGTTTTTGCATGAATCTCATCATGTTTCCTTATCAAGAAAAAATTCTTGTAGTGAGATCTGAAACCTAGCTCAGTTATTAATTTCATTGAATGATTTTCTTATCTATTGTATCTCGGGTTTTGGATCTGAACAATATGCTTTACTTAAATATTTTATCTTCGAGTTAATAAGTTTAATCTGCATATAAATGTGTATACTATGTGTATTTTATTACAGGCTTAAACCTTGAGTATGTTTAGCATTAGCATATGTAGTTAGCTTATGAAGTCTGTACAAGTTTTATCCTTATTAGGTTTTAATAGTTATATATATATACATATATGTTTATTTGTATGAATTTGCAACTAGATATATATTTTATAGTAACTTCTGTAATAGGGTTTTATAAAGTTTCCAGCAAAACAGTGAATTAAGATAACTAAGATAGAGCAATATGATTAATATAACAAGAGAAGGAAAAGAAACATCATTAAGCTAAAACTAATCTAACATAAATAGTTAGATTAGTAAGCCTTAAACCTTTGTTTTGATTACTAATTGTAGGTTTCTCCTTTTAAAATAATAAATACTCACTTACAAATAGAAAGTACATATCATAGATAATTACCACAATTTATTACTAAATTATGTAGCTACTTAGAATTCATATAAATGAGAAATAAAGCCGTAGAATTAAATCACAAGTGCATAAGAAGAATTAGAATGTGGACAATTTTGTAGAAGGGGACAAACACCGAAAGGAGACTGTTCCACCCATCCTTCACCTAAAGCAGCCAAGATTATTTGCTTACGACCCCCGAGCCTATTCACTAGACCAATAGGATGAACAACTCTAGATCAAATCCGACACAACAATTTTCTACAACTTAGCACTCAGTAGCATACTTAACTCGACAATTTCACTTTAGTTATCTCATCATCAAATTCCTTCTCTACATGACTTTTCAGTTTGCTTCAGAATGAGTAGTGAGCTTCCTCCTCAATTTGATGGTATTTCCAATATTTCCTAGGTATTTGGGTCAGTTTTGGAATTAAATGAGACATGAGCTCAGTTCCCCCTCTGAGGGAACATGAGCACAATTTTAGGTATTATGCTTCCTACAACAACTAGAAAGTGAAATGCTAGTACTCCCACTTGTAAACCAACCTTCTAAAACTACTCAGTCCTCCTAGAGGGTTAGTGAACACTCTTTTAATAGTCTCCCTTGGATAGGTGTCTCTTCTATTTAATTGTTAAAATGAACCATTCTTCAATTACAGTCATCCTTCACCAATTTGGTCATAAAAACTTACAATAAATTTAACATAATGTTCTTTTAAATAAATAATAAATATTGATTTTTTAGTTCTAGGTGTGTTACAAAAATGAACAAAAAACTAAATTACTTGCCACTACTAAAATATATTTTTTATTGAAGAGTTTATTATTAGATGTAAATTTATTTAAACTTTAATGTAAAGACATTTTTTTCATAGTAAACAATAAACCATAAAAATCATGGGTTGTTTGTTTAAAAAATATAAATATGTCTAATGAATCTGATAACACATGGAAGAATAAGAAAATGTTAAATGATGTAAGAAAAGGTCAACTATTAAACTATTCATATAATATAAAAATAAATTCCTTCAAATTCCAGAATTGAGGAATGAATTAGCCCAAATCTATGAGATTGTGCTGCTCTTTCAAAATTGGGGCGTATCTTTGAGATCATGTTGCTCTTTCACCATTAGCTCTAAAAGAAAACATATTCCAAAAATATTGAGTGGAAAGAAAACCCAAAGCCATACATATGTTTAGTTGTTTGATGACTTATTTTAAGGGTTTGAATCGTTATGTGGAGCCTTTTCCATAACCATGGTGTCATGCTTGAAATAATGAGAGAGAAGGAAAACAAAATCGAGAGCCATACATACTTGTAACTCAAGTAAATCAACGTTGGTATAACACTCTTTGGCTTGCAAACACCACATATGCATAGAAAAAAACAAAATGATTAATGAAATTGATCACTACACAACAAGACCTTTCTTGGAGGCCATTAAGATAGAAAAAACCCTAATAACTTCTAACTAGGATGATGGTTGGAACATTAGTCGGTCATTGGTTCCTACCATCAAGATAGAAAGGAAAAAAATAAGTAATAATCATTAATTAGATTACAAAATTAACATACTATAATTGAATATAATTTTAATAATCAAATCAACCCTAAAATATTAATTTATCGACCACTTTTTATTTATTTAATAAAAATTTATATTTTAATAATTTAATTAATGTTTTGGTTATAAAAAAAATAGTTTTTTGTGTCCTCTCATCTTTTCTCAAAGTTGAAATCACCAAATTAGGAGTTTTTTTTTTCCTGTTCTTGAATATATATTATTAATAGACCTCGAGTGAACATGATTCTCTCAAGATATTTTTGGATCTCTTCTCTTGACAATCGGCTACACTATTTAGTATGAAATGTTGAGTTAAACAATATTACATACAGATTCCATTCTACATCAAACTGAATATAATTTTAAGTTTGTTAAATTCCATCCTTTAAACCATTTACACTATGAAACGAGAACTCAACAGAGTTCTCATTTTTCTATCTCCTAATTTTTGTAGCTATTATTACCCCTGTTTCAAAAAGGGTTGATATCAGTATCACACATTTTCATTTTGAGGAATTTCTTTTGGGCCTTTGAATCATCTTTGTCGTAAAATATTTTTAATTTCTATTTTCAAGTCTTCTTTCTAGAAATTTAACAAAATGACATGCATTTAGAAGCAAGTTATAATGAAAAACATATACATTTTGCAATTTTTTCTTTAAATTAAGACATTTTTATGGACAAAATAACAATTTTTTATTGAAAAAATTGTATAAAAATCAATAAAATAGAGACATTTAAAAAACATTTTCAATGGATTTTTATAGATATTTTGTAAAAAAATGATATTATTTTATATTATTTTCCAGAAAGTGACAATTCATAAAAATTGAAGATCAACTATACCATATATTTCTAAGTAACATATTAAAAACATTATATATAGAAATTTTATTTCTAAAATAATGTTTGAAAGTAAAAACATTACTAATATATCTTATAAAAAAGTTGTCAAATTTAACATTTTCTTCAAGACATTAAACTAATCAAAATATCATGAAATCCAAGTTCTTCATTGAAATTGGAATTTTTTGAGCTTGTCGTTCTTCATGGACATCAATTCCCTCTTCCATTGGGTATTCTATATCTATAAGATTCTGAGACTACTCTTTTTCCAAACATCCCTCTTAATGGGGGTTGAGGCGCTTTTGACATATTTGCCAAAAGTGTTTCACTAACATTTTCAAAAAATTACATCGATATTACACTAAAAAAAAATTAAACCTCCCCTAACTTCCTGAACACCCCACAACATTATATTAAAGAACATTACATTGAAAAAAATTCCCCGAGATCAACCACCTAACCCCCCCCACGTCACATTCAAACATAAGTTGAAAAACAATTATACCCCATAACCCCTAAACTCTTCCCCACACACAACATTACATTAAAAAAATATAAGTATTTTTTTTATAAACCATCGCTCTAACCCCCACAACATCAAATTTAAGACAATATTAATAATACATTTTTTTAACCTACATTATGTATCTTACACTACTCTATTCTAGCCTAGCATAGCATATTCTATTTTAAACTACCCTTATGTGTCTTAGAATACCCTAACCTACTCTACTTTAGCCTATATCCTACTATTCCTTATCCTAGCCTACTCTAACCTATCCTAGATACTCAACCCTTACCTCACCTAGCCCAGGTTACTCTATCCTAACCTATTGTAGCCTAGCCTAACCTATCCTACTCTAATCTAGCCTGCTCTACTATAGCCGACTCTCTCCTACCTACTCTATCTTAGCCTTGCCCATCCTACTCTAGTCGAGCCTACTCTAGCCTACTCTAGCCTAACCTAGACTAGCCTACTCTAGCCTAACCTAGACTATCCTACTCTAGATTAGCCTACTTTAGCTTATTATACCCTACCTAAGCATATCCAAACCTAGCCTAAACTACTTTACCCTAACCTACTCTATCCTATCCTAGCCTACTCTAGCCTTACCTACTCCCTCCAACTCTCGCCTAACCTAGCCTACAATAGCCTAGATTATCCTATCATAATATATCTTAACCTAACCTACTCTAGACTAGTCTAGACACCTCTCAAGTAGCCTAGTCTAACATATCCTAGCCTAACCTACTCTATACTAGCCTACTCTAGCTTAGCCTAATATACTCTAGCCTAGATTAACCTAGTCTCGGCTAGCCTACTCTAGCCTAGCCTAGCCTACCCTTCCCTACTCGAGCCTGAGATACTCTAACCTAACCTACTCTAGAATAACATAGCCTAACATAATCTAGACTAGCCTACCCTACCCTACTCTACCTTGGAATACTCTAGCCTATCCTACTCTAACATAGCATAGCATAGCCTAACTTAATATAACTTATCCTAGCCTGTCCTTTCCAACTCTATATAGCATATCCTACTCTATCCTATCCTAGGCTAACATGGCCTACTCTAGCCTAGCCTAGTCTAACCTATCCTATCCTACCCTATTATATTTTAGCTTACTCTATCCTAGTTTAACCTACTCTAGGCTAGCCTAGGAAACTATAGATTATGCTACTCTAGCTTAACCTACTCTACAATATCTTACTCTATCCTATCCTACTCTAGCCTAACCTAGCCTAACCTACTCTAGTCTGTCCTTATATAGCATTGTCTATCTTAGCCTAGCCTAGCCTATCGTAGCCTAGTCTAATCTAACCTACCCTATCCTACTTTATCTTTTCCTACTCTAGCCTAACTTAACCTACTCTAGCCTCATCTAACCTACTCTAGACTAGACTACTCTAGTCTATCCTACACTAGGTTACCAAAGTATAGTGTAGCCTATCCCATCCTAACGTAACCTAGCCTATCCTGTCTAGAATATCCTATCCTAACCTACTTTAGAATCTCCTATTCTAGCCTACTCTAGAATATCCTATCCTAGCCTACTCTAGAATATCCTATCCTAGCCTACTCTAGCTAGCCTACCCTACTCTAGGGTAGGCTATCCTACCGTACTATAACCTAGCTTAGCATAGCCTACTCTTGCCTAGCATACTCTAGCGTACTCTCGCCTAGTCTAGCCTACTCTAGTCAATCCTCACCAAGCCTATCCTAACCTACTCTACTCTACCCTACCCTACCCTACTTTATTATAGAGTACTCTAGCCTATCCTAACTTACCTTAGTCTAGAGTAGCCTATCATACTATAGTTTAACCTAGCCTGCCCTAGAATGACCTATCCTACCTATCCTACTCTATCCTATCTTACTCTATCCTACTCTATCCTAGCCTAGTCAAACCTAGGATACATTACCCTACCCTATCCTAGCATATTCAAACCTAGGATACCCTACCCTAATCTATCCTAGCTTACCCTAGCCTAGCTTAACCTGCTCTACCCTAGCCTAATGAACCTAGACTTCCCTATTCTAGCCTACTCTAGCCTACCCTACTCTAGCGTTGGCTACCCTACCCTACTATATCTTACCCTACTATAGCCTAGCCTAGCATAGCCTACTCTTGCCTATCATATTGTATCCTACTCTAGCCTAGCCTAGCCTACTCTAGCCTATCCTAGCCTAGCTTGTCCTAACATACTCTACTCTAGCCTATCCTACTCTAGACTAGCCTAGCTTATCCTATTCTAAACTAATCCATCCTACTCTAGCTTAACCTAGCCTACTCTAGACTAACCTAGCCTACCCTACCCTACTCTATATAGCCTAGCTTACTCTATCCTACTCTATCCTATCCTATTCCAACCTAGGATTCCCTAGCCTACTCTATCCTACCTTACCCTATCTTAGCTTAACCTACTCTACCGTAGCCTAACCAACCCTAGACTACCGTATTCTACCTTGACCTACTCTACTCTAGCCTACTCTAGCCTAGCCTACTCTAACCTCGTGTAGCCTATCCTGATATATTCTAAACTAATCTAGGCTAACCTAACCTGGCCTACTCTAACTTATCGTAGCCTAGCCTAGACTACTCTATCCTAGCTTACTATATCCTACCTTAACCTACTCTAGCCTAACCTAACCTACACTAGACTAGTCTACTCTATCATATCCTAGTCTACTGTAACCTACTTTACTCTACCTTAGCCTATCCTTCTCTAGCCTAGCATAGCCTACTCAACCTTAGCATGGCCTACCTCGGCCAAGCCTAGCCTACTCTAGCTAAGCCTAGTTTAGGCTAAGCTACTATACTCTACTCTACCCTAGTCTACTCTATCCTAGCCTGCTCTAGCCTAACTTACACTATGCTAGCTTAACTTACTCTACCCTAGCCTAATGAGTTGTATACTATCTTAATCTATCCTAAACTACTCTATTCTTTGCTACTCTAGCCTACCCTAACCTAGCCTATTTTAACCTGTCCTAACCTAGGCTACTATAGTTTATCCTAGCCTATTCTAGCCTATGCTAGCCTACTCTAGCCTATCTTATCCTACTCTATCCTAACCTACTCTAACCTAGACTACTCCAGCCCAACTTAACCTACTCTTATCTAGCCTAACCTACTCTATCCTAGCTCAACCTACTCTAAGCTAGCCTAACCTACTCTATCCTACCCTACTCTAGCCTACTCTAGTCTATCCTATCGTGCCCACTCTATCTTTACATACTCCTGCCTAGCTTAACCTACTTTAATCTAGCCTAACCTACTCTAGCCTACCTTAACTTACTCTACCCTACCCTACTGCAGCCTACCATACTCTATCCTAACCTACTCTAGCCTAGCTTAAGCTACTCTAAGCTAGCCTAACCTAGTCTATCCTACCCTACTCTAGCCTACTCTAGTGTAGCCTATCCTAGCCTACTTTATCATAACATACTCTAACCTATATAAACCTACTCTAATCTAGCCTAACCTAATCTAGCTTAGCTTAACCTACTCTAAGCTAGCCTAACCTACTCTAGCATACCCTACTCTAGCCTACCCTACTCTAGCCTACTCTAGTCTAGCCTAATCTAATCTAGCCTAACCTACACTAGCCTATCCTAGACTATCCTAACCTATCCCAACCCCCTCTAGTATTCTATATCTTATCCCAACCTACTCTTTCCTAACCTAGCATATCCTAGACTACTCTAGCCTAGTTTAGTCTAACCTAGCCTACCCTTTCCTACTATATCCTAGCTTACTCTTGCCAAGATTAATGTACTCGAGCCTATCCTAAACTGCTCTAGACTATCCTACTCTATTCTAGCCTACTATACTCGATTCTAATATTGCATATCCAAATCTATCCTAACCTTTTGTAGCCTAGCCTGCTATCTGCTAGCCTAGCATACTCTAACATACTCTAGCCTAGCGTAACCTAGCCTACTCCATCCTAGCCTATTATACCCTTCATTAACCTATCCTACTCTAACCTTACCTAGCTTAACCTACTCTATCCTAGCGTAGCTTAACCTACTCTAGCCTAGCCTATCTTAACCTACTCTACCATTTCCTAACCTACTATAGAACGTCCTACTCTAGCATAGCCTACTCTAGCCTAACCTATTATGGCCTAGCATACTCTAACCTACTTTATCCTAGCCTAGCCTAGAGAAGCATACCCTATGTTAGCCTATGTTATCATAACCTAGCCTACCTATCTTAGCCTACTCTACCCTAGTCTAGCTTACCCGAGTCTAGTCTACCGTACTCTAGCCTATTTTAGCCTAGCATACTCTAGTCGTTCCTAGTGTAGCATACTCTACCCTACTGTACTCTAGCCTAGCACATTCTATCCTATCTTAGCCTACTCCACTATAGGATAGCCTATCTTAGCCTAGCCTACTCTAGTCTATCCTAACCTACTCTACTCTACTCTAGCTTAGCCTAATCTAGCCTACAATATTCTAGCCGACTCTATGTTGGCCTAGTCTTTCCTAGCCTATCCCACTCTATATTAACCTAGTGTAGTTTACTCTAGCCTAGCCTAGCCTAGCCTAGCGTGGCCTAACCTACTCTAGCCTATCCTAGTCTAACCTAGCCTACCCTAGCCTACTGTATCCTAGCTAACTCTAGCCTAGCTTTACGTCGTATAGCATAGCCTAACCTACTCATGACTAGCCTACTCTAGCTCAACCTACTCTAGTATATCATACTCTATCCTACTCTACTCTACTCTACTCTAGCCTACTCTACTACTCTAGCTTATTCTATGCTAACGTAGGGTAAGCTAGCCTAATCTAACCTAGCCTAGGCTAACCTAACCATAGTCTAGCCTAATTTAACCTAACCTTTAACACATTACGTTACCCTAGCATTCATTAAGCAAAACTTCCTACATTTTCCTACTCTAAGCTAGTCTATCCTAGCTTATCTGATTATATCCTAGCTTACCCTATGCAAGGATCCTAAACACAATTTTATCTTGAAGAGGTTGAACATGACAATTGTAATGATACTATGTCTAACTTAATGAAAATCCATTTTTTAATGTCAAATACCAAACCACATATCCGTTATTGCATTTGAAATAAAAATTACATATTTTTAATAAAACATACAAAATATTAAATGTACATTGCTAAATAAAAATTAGAAAAATCCACATAAAAACTAACTAACATAAATGGTAAATTTAAACAAAGAAATAGAAAATAAATTTTATACACATTGAAATAGCTTTTATATAAAAATAAACAATTTAGAATATAATGCATATCTTACAATTCAATTTTAATTATAAATAGTTATTATATAATCCATATTTATTTTAATGTACATAAAATAAAATAGTGATATACAAATTTTTTATATATTTAATAATTCACAAAAAGGAAACTATACACAAATAAACTAATAAAAATCTTTGATTCCTTGAAAAGAGACTAAATTGCTTGCTACCACTAACATATAGATTTTTATTGAGGAGTTAATTATAATAAATCTTTTATTTTAATAAACTAAAACTAATAAACTTTTGATTCCTGGGAAAAAAGTAATAATTAAATTTTATATCAAAATGAAATATTCTAACAAAATAAAACTAATAAATCTTTGATTCCTCCAAAAACAAATTTTTATTGAGCAGTTTATTATGAGATGTAAATTTATTAAAATTTAATGTAAGAAAAGGTCATCTGTTAAACTATTCATAATATCTATAAAAAGATTCCTTATAATTAAAAAATTAAAACCATCCTTAGCGAGAATCTTTGAGATGATGTTGCTCTTTCAAACATAAAAATAAAAATCATCCTGCATGGAGGATGCATTAGCCCGAATCTCTGAGATCATTTTGGTCTGTCAAACTTGGGGAGTATCTCTGAGTTCATATTGTTGTTTCCCTGTAAGTTATTAAAAATTGGTTAAAAAAAACCCAAAAATATTGAGGACAAAAAAAACCAGAAAGTATTGGGTGGCTCAAATTCTCTTACATGTAGCTCAACTTCTCTAACCATGGCTTCCTGACTTATTTTAAGGGCTTGAATCGTTACCTGGAGCGTTTTCCATAGGGCATGGCATCATGCTTAAAATAATGAAAGAGAAGGAAACATAACTCGGAGCCATACATAGTTGTAACCTAGAGAAGGAAAAATATAGTTAAATCGTATCACATACTCGTTTTACCTACTCCATCAAGCTCTTCTTCTTGATGGAAGTTTGCAATAACATTTCAATAAAAATTAAATTGAGATGTGAGATAAAATGGAGGCTATGGATAAGATTTGAGATAAACAGTGATGGGTTAATAATGCTCCATCAATTTACAGATATGAATATTTCTAAGATTTCAAGAAAAGGGTTTCAAAGGGCTTGATACCATTCATATGGAAGATTGTATCCGAACAGAATAGAACAAAGACAACATAAAATATTTGCAATCTGAACAGAACCGAGCCAAACATAAAATACTTCAAATTGATAGAATCAAAGAAAATATATGTGTGCGATTTTAGATAACAAGAGATTAAGAAGGGCTTGATATCATTCATATGGAAGATTGCATCCGAACAGAATAGAGCAGAGACAACATAAAATATTTGCAATCTGAACAGAACCGAGCCAAACATAAAATACTTCAAATTGATAGAATCAAAAAAAATATATGCGTGAGATTTTAGATAACAAGAGATTGAGAATGTTGAATGCACTGACTATGAAAAGTAGGGTTTTGTAGAAGGCTTTTTGTACCTTTGAGTTGTTCAACTGGCCTTCTCTTGAAGTTGTTTGAGACGATCCAATCCAAACCAGGCTTTTCCATGAGGCCTTTTCCCTAGCCATGGCAACATGTACCTTTGAGTTGTTCAACCGACCTTTTCTTGAGATCCTTTTCCATAGCCATGGAATCATGGTTAAAATATTGAGAGAGAAGGTAACATAACTCAAATTCGTTTGTAGAGAAGGGATTCAATCGTATCGAATAATCGTTTGCCCTGATCCATCAATTCTTCTAGAGAACAGGTGTCATCAAGCAAAAGCACAGACGTAATCATTTGCCCTGATCCATCAATTCTTCCAAAAAAACAGGCGCAATCATTTGCCCTGATCCATCAATTCTTCTGAAGAAGGTTGGCTATTCGGCGTCCGCGTTGAAGAACCTGTCGCTGAGGCTCATGAAATTAGAGAAGTGGAACTTGAGCACTAGATCGTAGACACGGTACGTTTGGAATAAAACCGATGGCAGCATGCCCAAAAGTAACGAAATTAGAGGACCCTTCACCTTTCGGAACATAATGGCATACAATGTAAACACAATACCCTTCACGTTTAGGAACATTTAAGCCCGAGTCCTTACAAATTCAAAAGGACTCGGAAGGAGGACAACGATATATCTTTCTGCGTCTCCCTTCAACGGATAGTTTTTAGTTTTTGTTCCTCCCTTCAACGGATAGTTTTTTTTTCTTTTCAAGATTTACTTTATTCAAGATTTGGGTATCATTGTTCTAATATTTTGTTCCTTTTCTATTTAATTTGTGTTTTTTGGTTGTTTAGGTTTTGATTTAGTATTTTGTATGATTCAATATCTCACATTTCAGTTAGATGTTCCTTCTATTTATTAAATACTTTTATTTATTAGATAATTGTATTGGAGAGTTTTTTAATTTATAATTTTTTTTTACTTTCAATATAGTTTAATTCATAAAGGGTGGAGATAAAAATATTCCACTTTATTGTCATTTTTTTCTACTTATTTGATAAAGAAATGGTTTAATTCATGAAAGTAAGGATACAAATATTTCACTTTATTGTCATATCCCTCAAAAACAATTTAGCTTCATATTACACAAAATCTCACAATGTCTTAATACCATAAAATTATCTATTATTAACTACATTAAATATATTTGATTCTAAAAATCATATTAGTTAATTTGTTTTGATACAATATTTATTTTTTAGAATACCTACAAAGAGCATCATATTTTTCATAATAACCATGTCTATATCTATTTTGAATTTTATTTGTTTTTGTTATTACATGAAATTATTATCTATGGGCTGATGCACAATCATGGAATCCTTTAAAGACACTTTAGATGCCACATAATACTAGAATAAACAGAAAACTCCCACTTTAGGTGACAATTAGGGGTACTTCCCTAACTTATTTGAAGATGAAGTAAAAAGAGAAAATATAGGTAATTGAATCAGATTTCATAATATATAGAATTTGTGCAGAGAAAATGTGTTCAAATGATTATAAAATTAGTTTCTGTGAAAGTGGGTTTTCAAATTTTCAGCACATCTTAAGATATATGTTTGTGCGGGTGCAGCAATATATGAGGTAAATGATGTCCATTTGGGATAAAATCTTGCATACATATAAAGGACATATGGGCCTAGTGCAACACTGTTTATTCCGAATTTTTCATGAATTGATTTTTTATTATTAATTATTGAAGTTAGAAAAGCTTGAAAATTAAAGCCTTATGTGTGGGTGCAACACTTTAGGGGCAAAAATTAATGAAATCCTTGATTTCTTAATATAAGATCACAGAGCTTGATCTCGTCTAGTGCACCATATAGTTTTTATGGGAAATGGTGATGGAAATCAAAATTTATATAACAAACAATCGATGTATGTATTTTCGAAAACAAACGTGTGTAATTTAGAAAAATAATTATAAATAAATAAAACATAGGTTTGAAGGAAAAAATTATATATTCAGAGTCGTCATTTCGTACTCTACAACCTTGTACATTTTCATAAAAAAATATTGTGTATGTCATATCAAAACACGAGATCTAATCCGATAATATTGATATATAGTTCTAAAAGATAAGCAATAGCCCTGGTTGATTTGTCCTAGCCAATAGGTTCGGTATTCTGAAGCTGCTTCCAAACCTAATGGCAAACCTTAATCCCGCCAATTATTTAAATTTTCAAATAATGCATATGCGATATAGATTATCCATATCGCATATGCGATATAAAGCATATGCGATATAACGCATATGCGATATGGATAATCTATATCGCATATGCGTTATGGATTATTCATATCGCATATGCATTATAATGCATATGCGATACATAGAATTACATTCAGAGTTAATTTATGTGGTATGGCTTCTAGATTTACATTCAGAGCTAATTTATGCTAAATTTAAACTAATTTGTTTTTGTCCTAACGCATCATTGTTCACCACCCTCATCCTCATCATAATCACAACCCTCATCCTCATCTTCATCATCATCATCACCACCTTCATCCTCATCATCGTCATCATCACCCTCATCCTCATCTTCATCATCATCATCACCCTCATCCTCATCATCATCATCATCATCATGGCCATCATCATCACAATGGTCAGATCATCTTCATCGACAGCCTCATCCTCAACATCATCAACATCCTCCTCATCATCATCATCATAATCATCATCCTCCTCATCATCACGTTCATCACCGTCATCATCATCATCATCAGATGCATCATTGTCATCATCATCATGGTCATCATCTTCATCGACACCCTCATCCTCAACATCATCATCATTGTCATCATCATCATCATGGTCATCATGGTCATCATCATCATCATCATGGTCATCGTCATCATCGTCATCATCATCGTCATCATCATCCTCATCACCCTCATCATCCTCATCCTCATCATCATCATCATGGTCATCATCATCTTCATCGACACCCTCATCCTCAACATCATCATCATTGTCATCATCATCATCATGGTCATCATGGTCATCATCATCATCATCATGGTCATTATGGTCATCGTCATCATGGTCATCATCATGGTCATCATCATCCTCATCACCCTCAGAATCATTATCATTCATCACCCTCAGAATCATCATCGTTCATCACCCTCATCCTCATCATCATCATCATGGTCATCATCATCATCATCATCATCATCATCATTGTCATCATCATCTTCATCAACACCCTCATCCTCAACATCATCATCATTGTCATCATTATCATCATGGTCATCATGGTCATCATCATCATCATGGTCATCATCACCATGGTCATCATCATCATCATGGTCATCATGGTCATCATCATCATCATGGTCATCGTCATCATGGTCATCATGGTCATCATCATAATTATGGTCATCGTCATCATGGTCATCATCATGGTCATCATCATCCTCATCACCCTCATAATCCTCATCCTCATCACCCTCACAATCATCATCGTTCATCACTCTAATCCTCATCATCATCATCATGGTCATCATCATCTTCATCGACACCCTCATCCTCAACATCATCATCATTGTCATCATGGTCATCATGGTCATCATCATCATCATGGTCATAATCCTCATCCTCATCACCCTAACAATCAACATCGTTCATCACCCTCATCCTCATCATCATCATCATGGTCATCCTCCTCCTCATCATCATCATCATGGTCATCATCATCATCATCGACACCCTCATCCTCAACATCATCATCATTGTCATCATCATCATCATGGTCACTATGGTCATAATCATCATCATGGTCATCATGGTCATCATCATCATCATGGTCATCGTCATCATGGTCATCATCATGGTCATCATCATCCTCATCACCCTCATAGTCCTCATCCTCACCACCCTCGCAATCATCATCGTTCATCACCCTCATCCTCATCATCATCATCATGGTCATCATCATCATCATCATCATCAACATCATGGTCATCATCATCTTCATCGACACCCTCATCCTCAACATCATCGTCATTGTCGTCATGGTCATGATGGTCATCATCATCATCATGATCATCATGGTCATCGTTCACCATGGTCATCATTGTCATCATGGTCATCATCATTGTCATCATCATCCTCATCATTCTCATAATCCTCATCCTCATCACCCTCACAATCATCATCGTTCATCACCCTCATCCTCATCATCATCATCATGGTCATCATCATCATCATCATCATCATCATCATGGTCATCATCATCTTCATCGACACCCTCATCCTCAACATCATCATGATTGTCATCATCATAATTGTCATCATCATCATCATGGTCATCATGGTCATCATCATCATCATGGTCATCATGTTCATCATCATCGTCATGGTCATCGTCATCATGGTCATCATCATCCTCATCACCCTCATAATCCTCATCCTCATCACCCTCACAATCATCATCATTCATCACTCTCATCCTCATCATCATCATCATGGTCATCATCATCTTCATCAACACCCTCATCCTCAACATCATCATCATTGTCATCATGGTCATCATGGTCATCATCATCATCATGGTCATAATCCTCATCCTCATCACCCTCACAATCATCATTCTTCATCACCCTCATCCTCATCATCATCATCATGGTCATCATCATCATCATCATCATCATCATGGTCATCATCATCTTCATCAACACCCTCATCCTCAACATCATCATCATTGTCATCATCATCATCATGGTCATCATGGTCATCATCATCATCATGGTCATCGTTCACCATGGTCATCATCATCATCATGGTCATCATCATCCTCATCATCATCCTCATCACCCTCATAGTCCTCATCCTCATCACCCTCACAATCATCATCGTTCATCACCCTCATCCTCATCATCATCATCATGGTCATCATCATCCTCATCATCATCCTCATCACCCTCATAGTCCTCATCCTCATCACCCTCACAATCATCATCGTTCATCACCCTCATCCTCATCATCATCATGATGGTCATCATCATCATCCTCATGGTCATCATGGTCATCATCATCTTCATCGACACCCTCATCCTCAACATCATCATCATGGTCATCGTTCACCATGGTCATCATCATCATCATGGTCATCATCGTCATCATGGTCATCATCATGGTCATCATCATCCTCATCACCCTCATAGTCCTCATCCTCACCACCCTCACAATCATCATCGTTCATCACCCTCATCCTCATGATCATCATCATGGTCATCATCATCATCATCATCATCATCATGGTCATCATCATCTTCATCGACACCCTCATCATCAACATCATCATCATTGTCATCATGGTCATCATGGTCATCATAGTCATCGTTCACCATGGTCATCATGGTCATCGTCATCGTGGTCATCATCATTGTCATCATGATCCTCATCATTCTCATAATCCTCATCCTCATCACCCTCACAATCATCATCGTTCATCACCCTCATCCTCATCATCATCATCATGGCCATCATCATCATCATCATTATCATCATGGTCATCATCATCTTCATCGACACCCTCATCCTCATCATCACCCTCATCCTCATCATCCTTATCATGGTCATCATCATCATAGTCATCATCCTCCTCATCATCACCATCACCCTCATCCTCATCATCATCATCTTGCTAACAACTGAATGTTTAGTTTCGGAGATAATGAAATCTATTGATCTGAACAAAGAATAAGTATTCAAGAAAGTTCTTCATATCCAATTAATATTTTAATGAAACGAAAACAAAGAATAAGACTTGCAACCACTTAGTATAAGAAAGTTCTTCATGTTCAGTTACTATTTTAACTAAACAAAAACATTAAGGTTATTTTAAGCCAATAAACCAATAGATTCCATGGATGTTTGTCTTAAAGTTCACTTTTAATTATGTGTAGGGACTTGTTTGAGATTTATTTTGATTCCAGTAATTTTATTTTCAAATAATTAAAGTTATTTTATCTTCAAATAATTAGAGTTATTGTTCAAATAATTAGAGTTTTTGTTGTATAAAATAACTATTTGATTATGTATATGTGCATGTATGTTTATGCATAATATGAATACAAAACTATATAAGTGTATATTTCCATGGATGTATGGATCATATTTTAAAATTAACAATGTAAATTTAATTTAACACAATGTAAATCACAATGTAAATTTAACACATTTTCTTTGAGAACTAAATCACAAATGCGATATAACGTATATGCAATATATCGCATATACGATATATCGCATATGCGATATGGAAAACCCTTTTCCTCCATAAAAAACCTAAAATTCAATATCGCATATGCGATATATCGCAGGTGCGATTAATGTTTTATAGAAAATGTAGGGTGGCGTTGTGTTGGCCACATTTAACGTATCAAAAGACATAATTCGTCTGAACCCGCGCACAGAGAATTGTTGGACATGCAAATTTTTATCATTACTTACATATTTTCATAGTTTTGTATAGGTTTGGGTGGATTTCAATGAGGAATGTATGTAATAGAGGAAGAAAGTCAGCAAGGAAGGTGCTTACACCGGAAGAAGCAGAAAATAAAAAGCAAAAAAAAAGGGAAGATTCAAGAAATCATTGGCATTCATTAGATGAGCAAATAGTTCCCATTCCCGCTCAAGAGATACCTGACCTAGAGGCTAAGGAAGATAATGCAACCTTAAAAGAAGCTGGTTATATGGAAGTTGATATTGTTCATCCATTAGTAGACGGTCAATCTTCTGAACAGTTCAATAATTATGTTACCCCCGATGCAAATGTGACTCAGCAACAACCATGTTCGGTGGTTCAATCTCCTAATAGAAGTTGTGAGCCGGCAGTGGATGTACACGTCACTCTAGCATTTCAAATGGCAAGAAATTTTGCATCAAAACGAAGGAGAACTCCTAAACGAATACAAGTGGACGAGAGAGGATTGAATTCCATGGAAGGTAAGGTGGCTAAACGCACTATCCTTCGTCATTCTTCTCAAATAATGAAACAATATTTTGATAACAAATCCGAAGCTGGTAAATTCCAACTCTTTTTAGCTTTGCTTAAATCTAGAAATATGGCAACTGTTAGAAGAAATTTAGGCATAACAACAATGAAGAATATGGAATCAAGTAATCACATTGTTAAAT
>LPNX010858678.1:56761-68618 GCA_001517045.1 Pseudotsuga menziesii
TTGTTTTAAGGAGATTATGGCCTAAAAATTCCTTTAACGATTAGCTCCATTAGGATACTTTTCTCCTTGAATTAGCCCTTATTTATATTAGCTCCTTAATTCTTTTGTGTCGATACTAATCCGAGTGCAACTCATTTTATATTGACTTTATCCCATTAGGTTTTTGGTGCTGGGTTGCGGTGTCTTAGTCGGGATAAGTTTCGATGAAACATGTATGAAGGTAGGTGGGGTCATTAAATTTAAACACCCAGTATGTAATTTATTCCACTTAGGCTTACCTCGACCTCGGATGAAAATTAAAATATTATGTCATTCAAAGAAGACGTTCACTCTTCTTCCCATTCATTGTTTCATCTTCTCTAGTGGACTCAGTCGCCTGTTTACGTTGTGTCCTGGTCTCGCATCTCTGAGGTCTGTAGTTTAGTAAATCACATCACCTAACATATAAGGTTCTGCTAGTGGGGCCTTGGCCTTGAGCTCCTCACTAGAGGAAAAATATATTCGGAATTTAAAAAATATTTAGAGGCATATTAAGGGGGACATTACATCCTTCCCCCCTTAAGATAACACCGTCCTCGGTGTTCCAGCATTTTCTTTGACTAACATTGCTTCTTTTTCTTCATCATCTTTTCTTCTTTTCCTTTCTTTGTTCCAAATCCTAAAGATCCTTCAGTCCTTCTCAAGTCCCCCTTGTTCAGGACCTGCAATCTCCTGCACAAGGTTCAGGTCTAGCCCAAAATGTTTACTCAACAATTCATGTTCAAAATTGTAATTTAATTTAACAAGATATATAGATCCCTTTTGCATTGTACAACATGCAATATTGGCGTCATAATGCCCAATCGTTTGCAATTCATTCATTAATGAAATATTATTACTATCCTCTTGGGGGTTGATCCAACCCTTGGAGAGTTATGTTGTCCTCGACCTCAGGAAGGATCCTTTCTTCATTTTTTTCTATTTTATTTTTTATTCACATTAACCCTGCAACAGTTTAATTACTTACAAATTGATGAACTTGTTTCTCATTCATTACTTTTCCAAAACCCTTGAGTTTCTTTTCCATTCTTGGGTGGACTTATGACAATTTCTGAGGTTACTCTCCCTTTTAACCACTAGTTAAAAGTTTTCCCCTCAGTGACATCAAACAGCGTCCTGTCTTCCAGATGTCAATTTTTTTTTTGCCTAGGTATTTTGCCACACCATATGCCTAACACCAATGTGCTCACGTGGCAATCACTTTCGTAACACCATTGTGCTCCTACGGCATGTATGCCTAACACCGATGTGCTCATGCAGCAATCACTTGCCTAACACCATGGTGCTCCAGCAGCATTCAAAAATTTTCCTTGTTCGTATTTCAATATTCAATGCACACTTCTTAGTGCTCAGCATGACTTACTACCATTTTCTTGATTCATGAATCAGCTACAAGGTTAGTCAAAGCATTTATTTATAATCGAAGATTTAATTAATCAATTACCAAAATTTCACAATTAGCAATGATTTCAATCGTCATTCCCAATTACAGCACCTATGTAATTCATCTAGAAAAATTACCCCTTACTTTCCTCTAAGCAATTAGGCATAACTTATAAATGCAGGAGGATTCTACAGACCGCAGTGCACGTCAATTGCATCAATGGTCAGAATCTAAATGAAAACTGCAATGTTAGTATAACATCATCCATAGTTAATCCTTCGTTTATCAAACTTGAAATTCAACAAACCATTTATAATGAGTCAGACATTACCCATACTTAATCCTTGTCAGTTAAGGCACTGAATTACTAACAGCCCTTTTAGGCTGATAGTATTCCTAGCATAACCTGCAATATTAGCACATAATCATTGTACACCATTCATCAATTATTTTTTCTATCTACGTATTTAGACACCGTTACTTGTCTACATATTTGAATATTCGCTAGTGAAGAGGTATTTATTCCCCCTTCATGAGTGGGGATGCTAGGGACACAAACATTCCAATAGTGTTAGTAACTCAAGGTAAACATAATTTCAACTACTTATGGCCTCTTGTACAACCCTTCTAGCTCATTCGAATGTAAACCTTTTCACAGATGCACTCCTTCTAGACAACCAGCAATATTAGGTACAACATACCATGCTTTTACCTTAGCTGAGTCGCAGGCCAATCCATAAGCCATCTGGTTCCCTTTCGAGAAAGTCCTGTAAGGAATGTTGTCATCTTAGGTAAAAGTGTGTAAGAAATCAATAATGCCAAGGAATATATAAAATCAACTACATAACTCAATCTTTGCATACTAATAATTTATTTTAAAGGATACATTATAACAGTGGTGATATTGTAACTAACTTGAACACTCCTTCCAACTATTCTGGCAACCAAGTTCTAGCCTTACTTAGCATCCATTTAGTATGAAAAGGATATTCAATATACACAAGCTAACTAGCAACTTCTGAACATGAAGCTATCAGCCATTGTTGTATTCAGCTTTAGAAACCAAATTTGCTTCTTATTATGTGCAACCATGATCCATTTCTAGGTTTATTAGTTCACGATAGAGAGACAATATCCAAACATAATTTTTCCTTATGGCATATGCAATTATAGTTGTTTCGACTAGCATGTGACCATGCGATGAAATCTTGTGTTCTCGGCTTACCTTTTTCTTAAGCCATTTTCCTATAGTTACGACACATCTTGTAGAGTGTCACGGTAATACGGTGACCCCTATATGGTCACTTATTACGACTTAACCATTACCTTGATATCTTCCCTGGATGTCTACCTAGTTTTTCTCGGCCTAGGTGACTGCATTATTCATTCAATCACCACTTGATATTCTAGTATTAATGCAAGTATAGACTATCTCAAATGTTCTATAACTAAATTGCTTTATTCTCAAAAGATATAGATACTGTATTCAGGTACAAATTTTTCCAAAACTTTATAAAGTAACTTCTCAACATATCAAAACATTTAATATAATGAATCAATGTTATCTTCTTGGTAACCTTCCATACGAATCATACAGACTCCAGATGTTGCTTTTCCCACTAGGGATTTCATCCTTTTCCTCTAATCCTATGTGATGCTCCCTTTTGTTACCCTGTGCACCTGCTCACACATTCTCACCCAAAATAAATGGCATCATACTCTCATAAAACACATTATAGAACAACAAGTTCCTACTTGGATGCAACAAAATATATCTGTGTATCATATTAATGCTTTACTTCCTCCTCAGTATGCTTTCTTGAAATGTTAATATTATGCACTTACATTTCACTAAAACAATCTTAGAATAACACAAGTATATCTTTCATAGATGTGTTGCATCAAGCATAATACTATCTTCATTTCCTCATTCATCAATCAAACATGTAACCTTTCATGTATTCTAGTTTGTGCAACTAACCCCATGCATTGAGAACACTCATGCAACTAGTTTAGTTCGACGATCTTAACATTAAACAATCTCTTTTTTGTGTGTGTGCATACCCATAAGTAATTATAATATCTCATAGTCAAAGCATATAGTTCCCACATACCTGTATGTTGATGAGTCCATTGGGTCCAAGATTTGTAACTTGGCTCTGAAACCATATGTAATGTACCCCTGGTACCTCGATGTCATTGTGTGTGAGAGAAAAGGGGTACAGATTGTTTTTCTTTTAGGTTTCACTGTTACTACAACATCATCCGATTATGTTAATGGAAGATTTTACATGTAACCCAGTGAATCATGTCTAGTCAAAGCACGATAATGTCAAACTAAGCGAACTGTAGCACAATCATTGACAGTTTTACACCCATCCCTAAGAATTAAAAAACAACACAAGCTGATTATGTCTTCCTGCATTTACCTAATTAATTAATTTCCCATAATACTCACACGATTAATTAATCCCTTCTAGGGCAAAAGGCTTAGGTGTATCCCTTAACCTTTTAATCAACAATAGGGTTTTCTCTTTTAAGCAAAATCATCTATTCTTACTTGATTCTAAGTAATGAGTCATAGGAGATGCAAATCCATTTATACCAAAAGCATATTTCATGAAACATTCAACCTTAGATCTAAATTTTTTTATCAGCATAGTACATTTAAGACATTACCACATGTGGACAATAGAATATCCTTTGACTGTCTTCATTAACAAGTATTTATGGAACAACATCACATGTACACCAATCAGATGAGGAAGTAAAAAAAAATTAGACCCATGAAAAGACACAGACACAAATTTACGTGGTTCACCCCCTCTTGGGGCTACGTCCACCAAACCGTTCAATTTTCTATTAAGCCTTTCAACCAGGGTTACATAACAGTAGTTGCGACACTGCATCCTTTCCACAATATCTCTTATCGAGATCAAAACCAGAGTTGGCTAAGGAACCTTATCACAACTAGCTCACTGTAATATTTTATAAAACAAAATATTATCACCTGTAACAACCCTTCTTCCATCCTTAAAAGAATACCGTTTCCAGGAAAAATTTAAAAATACTATCCACCTACGGAACATGGTCCGCTAAGTTTTACTATTCAACATGGGCATTTACAACATTACGCAAAATAGAAAAATAACTCAGGGTGATCTCCTCTCACTATTGAGTGCTCAAAGGCATTTATAAGCAGGTTACTCATGGTGCAATGTAAACCTGAGTTACAGCTAGTTAGTCCACTATTAATCTTATCAAGCAGAACCCAAAATTGCACAATTAATTCCAAAGACACAAAAGGAAACAAATTCACATTCTACAATATTCAGATCCTTGTCCGTAATTTATTTTTTCCCTGATACATATATAATGTAAACCCTTGTGCCTATTTATCATGCCATACTGTTTAAAGCAATTTATCCTTCTATCCCATACACCATCTTCCATGATGAAAAATTACCTGTGTGGTATTTAAGATTCTTTATTAAAGGATACTACCCCAACAATTTGCACACCATCTTCTTTAATCTACTAACTCATTATCTAGGCAAAGAGGATTATATCTTAAGTGAGTAACCCAAAAAAAACAAGCAGGTCATCCTAGACGTTCTGCTAGGAAGGCTGGGCCACTTCAAGGAAGAGTGGAATGGAAAGACATGCAAACCTCATGGCACGTAGGGCGCAACCATTATGAGGTAGGAAGGGTGATCCTCAAGCCCAAATAGGCTAAAAAGACGATCAGATAAATCAAAAAGGAAGATATACCAGCTCTGGCTCATTTTGGGGAACATTCTGCTTCATGGTGATAGAATTCAAGCTTGCCGGAGAGCTGAGCTCATGAAGAAGCCATGTCTTTGCTGAAAAAAATAGCGGCTACTGGTAAAGGGTCTTGAACAGAAAAAAATTCTACACAGTTAGCTGCCATTGCTTATCTAAAAGGACGTACACATTCAAAAGCATCTAGGGAGTACCAGCGACCTAGAAAGGCGGCATTAGAGAGTTCAGAGTAGCCACGAGTATGATAAAGCAATCCCTTTGACACAAAGTCTCTAGTTCGACCTTAAATTTGTGTAGTTCTATCACATAGCAGACGTATGCAAAAATTGTTGCATAAGGACAGCATAATAAAAAAAACCCTAAGTCTGTACGGGATTGGTTATGAGCAAAATCTTTTAAGTGGAGCATTACCTTTCTTTGGTATGTGCTAAGTCCCTCATGCCTAGGAGGTTCAAATCTCACAGATGAACAGGCTTGTCCTATGCCAAACTAAACTCCCTAGCGAAACCACTGGAAAAGTAACCCACAAATGGAATTTTTTTCCACTTGGGTATTTACTAAGTTCCTCCTATTAGAGGAAAGGCGATACAAATCCTACAAGAAACTATCAGTCGGGAAGCTTTAACGTTTTACAGAAAGATATTTATCTGAAGCCGGTCAGTATTACGGCAAAACAATTACAAGAATCCTCAAATCGCAGGTGTTCAACCACCCATATATTTAGCTAAAAATAATAAAAAGAATTCTTCTAGCACACCATGCATACCTCAAAATACCCAATCATAGGTGAATGTATGTCCGATCAGACCTGAGTCATGTTCCACTTCCCTTTCCATGACCATCACCTCAGCACGTAGCATCATAATTCCTCAGCGCGTAGCATTCAGATTTGAACGGAATTATTAAAACATAGAACGTCGCCCTTTTCCAACCTCCACGCCTAGTCCCCCCCAAAAGATCTCTTCACCACAAAATATATTCGGGAAAAAACCCTAACACTCCCATGATCAGCGCTTGCCCTCTCCATAACGCCTCCATAATGAGTGTTTTTAATTCAAGGAAAAATAAAACCTCCTGTACGCCTCCACACTGAGTGTCTTTAATTCAGGACACTAAGTGTCTTTAATTCAGGGAAAATAAAACCTCCTGTAAGGCCTCCACAATGAGTGCCTTTTATTCAGGGAAAAATAAAAATCCCTAATCAATGCCCCTTCCCGGCTAAAGTCAGTCCAGGGAAGTAATTACACCTCCCCAATTAGTGGTCGTCAATCAATCGGGTGACGGTTTTCTCTTTCCAAAAACTTTGTTCACCACTCAAATAGTCAAAGTATGATAAATCTATACCTATTTTCTGTCCCGCAAAATCTCTCGTTAAGATGCTCCCCTATTGTATATCCATGAAGTTCCTTCATGTTCCCCACTATTTCATATCATACATGTATGAAAATGATTCTAGGCTATATATGAATTTAATATACCAGCAGCCCCTATTACCATAGGTGATATGCTATAACGTGAAAGATAACTTAGTTCTCTTCCATCATAACTAAAGTTCTTTTATGTATTTTACACAAGCAATTCCTTTTATCATAGGTGGTCCCTAAAATAATTGTCCACCGTTATAAGTAATCATTCTTTATATAATTTATGCATGTAGGTGTTCTTATATTATATATAATACCCTCATATATAATATACATGTGTTGGGAATAATTGTCCGCTATTATATATAATGCCATATATATATATATATCTTATACTGTAGGTGGTTTTTCTTAGTATATATATATATATATATGGTACCTTTATACAATATATATATATATATATATACACACACTTTCCTTCCAATCCCCTTGGTTAAGATGAGGTGGAAATAAGCACTAGAGTACTTAGGCTCTGGTTGTTTTAAGGAGATTATGGCCTAAAATTTCCTTTAACCATTAGCTCCATTAGGATACCTTTCTCCTTGAATTAGCCCTTATTGATCTTAGCTCCTTAATTCTTTTGTGTCGATACTAATCTGAGTGCAACTCCTTTTATCTTGACTTTATCCTATTAGGTTTTTGGTGTCGGGTTGCGGTGTCTTAGTCGGGATAATTTTCGACGAAACATGTATCAAGGTAGGCGGGATCATTAACTCTACAGACCCAGTATGTAAGTTAGTCCACTTAGGCTTACCTCGACCTCGGATGACAATTAAAATCTTATGTCATTCAAAGAAGACGTTCACTCTTCTTCCCATTCATTGTTTCATCTTCTCTAGTGGACTCGGTCACCTGTTTACGTTGTGTCCCGGTCTCGCGTCTCTGAGGCCTGTAGTTTAGTAAATCACACCACCTAACATATAAGGTTCTGCTAGTGGGGCCTTGGCCTTGAGCTCCTCACTAGAGGACAAATATATTCGGAACTTACAAAATATTTAGAGGCATATTAAGGGGGACATTACAAATAGTTTATTTATGCAATTTGGTACCTCAAAGTTTTCACAAAGCATGGATAGTACAATTAGCCACAAGTACAAAACAAAAAGTTACTAGCCTTATTATAAATTGTAAAGTGATGATGAATGATTTTCTTACGCATGTTAATGTAAATATTATTCTGTTAGAATCCTATGACGTATTAATAGGAATGGATTAGCTAGAGTAACATAAAGCGGTTTTAAATTGTTCTGATAAAACCTTTACTTTTATTGATGATAATGGAAATGATATAAAAGTTAAAGGGGTCCTTAGGAAGGTGACCCTCTGAGAAATATTTGAATTAAAAATGAAATGATCCGTAAGAAAAATATGTAAATTTTTTGTATTCTATATAATGAATGGTAAAGAAAATGGTAACAAAATTCAACTAGAAGACATACCAGTCTTGAAAGAGTTTGAAGACAGCTTTTCAGAAGAAGACCCTCCAATTTTTTTGAAAAGAGATATTGAATTAAAAATCGATCTCATACCTGGAGTGGTAACAATAGAAAAAGCTCCATCCTACCCTAGTCTAGCCTACTCTAGTCTATCCTACTGTGCCTACTCTATATTAACATACTCTTGCCTAGCTTAACCTACTTTAATATAGCCTAACCTACTCTATCCTAGCTTAACCTACTCTCTCCTACCCTACTCCAGCCTACCATACTCTATCCTAACCTACTCTACCCTAGCTTAAGCTACTCTATGCTAGCCTAACCTAGTCTATCCTACCCTAGTCTAGCCTACTCTAGTCTAGCCTGTCCTAGCCTACTTTATCCTAACATACTTTAACCTAGATCAACCTACTGTAATCTATTCTAACCTAATCTAGCTTAGCCTAACCTACTCTAAGCTAGCCTACCCTACTCTAGCCTACCCCACTTTAGCCTACTGTAGTCTAGCCTACTCTAATGTATCCTAACCTACACTAGCCTATCCTAGAGTATCCTATCCTATCCTAACACCCTCTAGTATTCTATATCTTATCCCAACCTACTCTTTCCTAACCTAGCATATCCTAGACTACTCTAGCCTAGTCTAGTCTAACCTAGCCTACCCTTTCCTACTATATCCTAGCTTACTCTTGCCAAGATTAATGTACTCTAGCCTATCCTAAACTACTCTAGACTATCCTACTCTTTTCTAGCCTACTATACTCGAGCCTAATATTGCATATCCAAATCTATCCTAACCTTTTGTAGCCTAGCCTGCTATCTGCTAGCCTAGCATACTCTAACATACTCTAGCCTAGCATAACCTAGCCTACTCTATCCTAGCCTATTATACCCTTCATTAACCTATCCTACTCTAGCCTTACCTAGCTTAACCTACTCTATCCTAGCGTAGCTTAACCTACTCTAGCCTAGCCTATCTTAACCTACTCTAGCCTTTCCTAACCTACTATAGAACGTCCTACTCTAGCCTAACCTATTATGGCCTAGCATACTCTAACCTACTTTATCCTAGCCTAGCCTAGAGAAGCATACCCTATGTTAGCCTATCCTACTCTAGCATAACCTAGCCTACATATCTTAGCCTACTCTGCCCTAGTCTAGATTACCCGAGTCTAGTCTACCATACTCTAGCCTATTTTAGCCTAGCATACTCTAGTCATTCCTAGTGTAGCATACTCTACCCTACTGTACTCTAGCCTAGCACAATCTATCCTATCTTATCCTACTCCACTATAGGATAGCCTATATTAGCCTAGCCTACTCTAGTCTATCCTAACCTACTCTAGCTTAGCCTAATCTACCCTACACTATTCTAGCCGACTCTATCTTGGCCTAGTCTTTTCTAGCCTATCCCACTCTATCCTAACCTAGCCAAGTTTACTCTAGCCTAGCCTAGCCTACCCTAGCGTGGCCTAGCCTACTCTAGCCTAGCCTAGTCTAACCTAGCCCACCCTAGCCTACTCTATCCTAGCTTACTCTAGCCTTGCTTACTCTAGCCTAGCTTTACCTCCTATAGCATAGCCTAACCTACTTACGACTAGCCTACTCTAGCTGAACCTACTCTACTATATCATACTCTATCCTACTCTACTCTACTCTACTCTAGCCTACTCAACTACTCTAGCTTATTCTATGCTAACATAGGATAAGCTAGCCTAATCTAACCTAGCCTAGGCTAACCTAACCATAGTCGAGCCTAATTTAACCTATTTTTTAACACATTACATTACCCTAGCATTCATTAAGCGAAAATTCCTACATTTTCCTAATCTAAGCTAGTCTATCCTAGCTTATCTTATTATATCCTAGCTTACCCTAAGCAAGGATCCTAACCACAATCTTATCTTGAAGAGGTTGAACATGACAATTGTAACGATACTATGTCTAACTTAATGAAAATCCATTTTTTAATGTGAGATACCAAACCACATATGGGTTATTGCATTTGAAATAAAAATTACATCTTTTTAATAAAATATACAAAATATTAAATGTACATTGCTATATAAAAATTAGAAAAATCCACATAGAAAATAACTAACATAAATGGTAAATTTAAACAAAGAAATAGAAAATAAATTTTATACACATTGAAATAGATTTTATATAAAAATATTCAATTTAGAATATAATGCATATCTTACAATTCAATTTTAATTATAAATAGTTATTATATAATCAATATTTATTTTAATGTACATAAAATAAAATAGTGATATAAAAATTTTCTATTTATTTAATAATTTATAAAAGGAAACTATACACAAATAAACTAATAAATCTTTGATTCCGTGAAAAGAGACTAAATTGCTTGCCACCACTAACATATAGATTTTTATTGAGGAGTTAATTATAATAAATCTTTTATTTTAATAAACTAAAACTAATAAACCTTTGATTCCTGGAAAAAAAAGTAATAATTAAATCTTATATCAAAATGAAATATTCTAACAAGATAAAACTAACAAATCTTTGATTCCTCCAAAAACAAATTTTTATTGAGTAGTTTATTATGAGATGTAAATTTATTAAAATTTAATGTAAGAAAAGGTCAACTGTTAAACTATTGATAATATCTATAAAAAGATTCCTTATAATTAAAAAATTAAAACCATCCTTAGCCCGAATCTTTGAGATGATGTTGCTATTTCAAACATAAAAATAAAAATCATCCTGCATGGAGGAATGCATTAGCCCGAATCTCTGAGCTCATTTTGGTCTGTCAAACTTGGGAGTATCTCTGAGTTCGTATTGTTGTTTCCCCATTAGTTCTTAAAAATTGGCTTAAAAAAACCCAAAAATATTGAGGACAAAAAAAAACCAGAAAATGAGGACCAAATTAAGGAAAAAAAATCGAAAAAATCGCCAAAGTATTGGGTGGCTCAAATTCTCATACATGTAGCTCAACTTCTCTAACCATGGCTTACTGACTTATTTTAAGGGCTTGAATCGTTACTTGGAGCGTTTTCCATAGGGCATGGCATCATGCTTAAAATAATGAAAGAGAAGGAAACATAACCCGGAGCCATACATAGTTGTAACCTAGAGAAGGCAAAATATAGTTAAATCGTATCACATACTCGTTTTACCTGCTCCATCAAGCTCTTCTTCTCAATGGAAGTTTGCAATAACATTTCAATAAAAATAAAATTGATACTTGAGATAAAATGATGGCTATGGATAAGATTTGAGATAAACAGTGATGGGTTAATAATGCTCAATCAATTTACAGAAATGGATAATGCTCAATAATGAAAGAGAAGGAAACATAACCCGGAGCCATACATAGTTGTAACCTAGAGAAGGCAAAATATAGTTAAATCGTATCACATACTCGTTTTACCTGCTCCATCAAGCTCTTCTTCTCAATGGAAGTTTGCAATAACATTTCAATAAAAATAAAATTGATACTTGAGATAAAATGATGGCTATGGATAAGATTTGAGATAAACAGTGATGGGTTAATAATGCTCAATCAATTTACAGAAATGGATAATGCTCAATAATGAAAGAGAAGGAAACATAACCCGGAGCCATACATAGTTGTAACCTAGAGAAGGCAAAATATAGTTAAATCGTATCACATACTCGTTTTACCTGCTCCATCAAGCTCTTCTTCTCAATGGAAGTTTGCAATAACATTTCAATAAAAATAAAATTGATACTTGAGATAAAATGATGGCTATGGATAAGATTTGAGATAAACAGTGATGGGTTAATAATGCTCA
>LPNX010858678.1:68739-87924 GCA_001517045.1 Pseudotsuga menziesii
ATCAATTTATAGAAATGAATATTTCTAAGATTTGAAGAAAAGAGTTTCAAAGGGCTCCATATCATTCATATGGAAGATTGGATCTGAACAGAATAGAACAGAGACAACATAAAATATTTGCAATCTGAACAGAACCGAGCCAAACATAAAATACTTCAAATTGATAGAATCAAAGAAAATATATGCGTGAGATTTTAGATAACAAGAGATTAAGAATGTTGAATGCACTGACCATGAAAAGTAGGGTTTTGTAGAAGGGTTTTTGTACCTTTGAGTTGTTCAACCGACCTTCTCTTGAAGTTGTTTGAGATGATCCAATCCAAACCAGGCTTTTCCATGAGGCCTTTTCCCTAGCCACGGCAACATGTACCTTTGAGTTGTTCAACCGACGTTTTCTTGAGATCCTTTTCCATAGCCATGGCATCATGGTTAAAATATTGAGAGAGAAGGTAGCATAACCCAGAGCCAGAAAAATTGAGAGAGAAGGTAACATAACTCAAATTCGTTTGTAGAGAAGGGATTAAATCGTATCGGATAATCGTTTGCCCTGATCCACAGACGTAATCATTTGCCCTGATCCATCAATTTTTCCAAAGAACAGGCGTCATCAAGCAAAAGCACAGACGTAATCATTTGCCCTGATCCATCAATTCTTCCAAAAAAACAGGCGCAATCATTTGCCCTGATCCATCAATTCTTCCGAAGAAGGTTGGTCGTTCGGCGTCCGCGTTGAAGAACCCGTCGCCGAGGCTCATGAAATTGGAGAAGTCGAACTTGAGCACTGGATCGTAGACATGGTAAGTTTGGAATAAAACCGATGGCAGCATGCCCAAAAGTAACCAAATCAGAGGACCCTTCACCTTTCGTAACATAATGGCATACAAGGAGGACAACGATATATCTTTCTGCATCCCCCTTCAACGGATAGTTTTTAGTTTTCGTTCCTCCCTTCAACGGATAGTTTTTTTCTTTTTTCAATATTTACGTTATTCAAGATTTGGGTATCATTGTTCTAAGATTTTGTGCTTTTTCTGTTTACTTTGTGTATTTTCGTTTTTTAATTCTGATTTAGTATTTTATATTATTCAATATCTCACATTACAGTTAGATGTTCCTTTTGTTTATTAAATACTTTTATTTATTAGATAATCGTATTGGAGAGTTTTTTAATTTATATTTTTTTTTTTTACTTTTAATATAGTTTAATTAATGTTTTAATAAAAATATATTTTAATTCATAAAGAGTGGAGATAGAAATATTCCACTTTATTGTCATTTTTTTCTACTTTAATTCATGATTTGATAAAAAAATGGTTTAATTCATAAATGTAAGGATACAAATATTTCACTTTATTGTCATATCCCTCTAAAACAATTTAGCTTCATATTACACAAAATCTCACAATGTCTTAATACCATAAAATTATCTATTATTAACTACATTAAAGATATTTGATTCTAAAAATCATATTAGTTAATTTGTTTTGATACAATATTTAAATTTTAGAATACTTACAAAGAGCATCATATTTTCATAATAACCATGTCTATATCTATTTTGAATTTTATTTGTTTTTGTTATTACATGAAATTATTATCTATTTATTTATATTTGTATGAAATTACATTATCAGCTAATATATAATAATTGGATCACTTTGTAAGATAATGAATGACAAAATATATTTTAGTTTCATTTTCTATGCATAAGGAAGATTAGAAGAAACTCTTCTTAACTCATTTATATTTGACACTTTGTTATTTGATGGAGGATTTGTAAATTATTATTTGAAAAGAGAATTTGAATTGTATAACTTATCATTTGCATGATCCATTTGGGTTTCTGGTGTTTAAGAAATTATTCCCTTTCCATGTTTTTGATATCTTATGATTCTATTCTTTTAAGGTTGGTATTACTTACAACATGGTTGAAGCATTTGAAGTTGCTTCAAATATCTACTAGATTTTATCAAGGATTTAAATATCCCATTCAAATATTTTTTTTTTGGGAAATTAGAACTAGTTGGCCCATATTTTAAGTAACTTTTTTCAATTAATAGATTTTTAAAATTATTTTTAATATTTTAGCATATAAAATTTATTATGAATGTTTAGGTTACAATTATTAAATGAAATTTTACTTTAAAAGTAAATATTTATTATTATTATGGTGGTCATTCAAAGATTTGTAATAGGAAAAATTCTTCTCATTCTTATGGAACTGTATGTTCTTCTTAAAACCTAGAAAGACTCACTTTACATGAAGTTTGTGGTTGTTTTGGATGGTGTGCATGACCCATGACCGCAAATCCCTCTTTTAAGCCCTAAGATGTGGTTCTCCTCCTCTCACAATTCCCACAACCCTAAGAATCATTGTCAATGATAAAAACATTTAAATGGAACCCACACAGTAATTATAGGCTAATTATTCCTTTGTAAAAATGGTGTGGTGATTCTCAATCATGTCCATAGTCCATAACCCGTAAAATGATTTTTTAGTCCCTAAGATTGTTGGGTTCTTCCTCAGACAATATGCAAGGCCCCAGGAATCATCCACATTCCATAATGTAATACACCTTGAATTAAAAATTACTATTAATTCTGTTGGAAAATACTTTATTGATTTTTTTTATTATTTTTGACACAAAGGTAAAAAAAATAAAACAGTTTGTAATAAAACACATCTTTATTTAATAAAATATGTTGAAGAGAGACAAGAGTGGATATAGAAATTGAAGAGTGTCTATTGACCCACAAGAGGAAAAATACAAGTGGAAAAAATGAGTATGTAAGAACTCAATATGCAAGAGGCATCATCCCCAAAAATGAGGTCTGCACTCCTAGTTTAGTGCTAAAGAGCATGAGTCTCATAATTGACCAAGTCATAGGAAAAATACTATATACTATTATGTCCATGAGCAGCAGGAGGATAGTATTAGATGGGGATTAATATATCTAAAATTAAAGAGATGGCACATTGAAATAATTTTTTCTTGTGGGTCAACGAACGAGCTCAAGGGTTCTAGACCAAGTAATTTGGCTCCTTTGGAACTTGGTTGGGAGGAACAAATTCTTAATTTTTGTTTTCCCATAATTGGTGCGAGGTTCCTACTCTGTTTTCTTATGATTGATTTTAGTTGCAGTGGAATGTGAATTTTAATGTTGAGTTGCAGTTATACTTCTAAGAAGTAGTGTTTATGCATTTTTGTAGAACAATTATCCATGCTTTTATGTAGTATTATCATTTAGTTATGAGCATAATTATTTAGGTATGACTGTTGTTGTTCTGTTATGGTTTCGAATCCAATACTTGAATGATTTATAATTGATGAGTCTGCATCTAATGGATTTAATCCTTTGTTTTAAACTGTATCATGTATTCCTACATTTTGCTATGTTTTTGTGTCTGTATCGATTCCACTTAAATATTCTGTAATTCTTCTTCTCAAATTTAGAGTGATGATTGAAATCATGATATTGGTTTATGGTATATATTCGTAATTTTCAACATTGTAATTGAAATCCAATTACATAGAGAAAACCTTTATTTATTGTTTAAATGCATAATCAACTTACCGTCGCTTAGATTCATGACTGTTAAATCATGTACAAGGAAACATAATCAAGAACGGTTCATCATAAAGATGATATTTAGATATAATTAACTTACACTAAACTAAAACCCTTTAAATCTACATTGTTAAAGAGTTGATACGCACGGTTACTTATTGATTCGCAAAGGAAATAATATTGACGACTAATGTCTAAGCCACAATGAGATAAAAGGATCACATGAGTTGCAGAAGATGGATTTGTGGAGGAACAATTCTAAAAAGTTTAAAGGAAACCCGTAATCCGCATTCCGCAAGGTTAATTGTTGATCTACAAAGAAATTAGATCAACGATTGGGATTGAAGCCATAGGAAGATAAATGACTAATAGGAGTTGCAAAAGGTGGAAGGAGAAAGGATAATTTTGTAGGCTAAAGTATAAAACCCACATTCCAAAATCTGCATTGTGGACGGTGTTGATCTACAAGGAAGTCATATCAATGGTAGAGATTAAATCCATAGGAATATCAATGGCTCACAAGAGTTGCAGAATCTTCAGTACATAATGAAAAGGGAGTGAGATCGACAATGGATATTGAAGCCACAAATGGGTCAATGGCTCACAAGAGTTGTGGAAGTTTGATTATGGAATGTGCAAGGAATTCAAATTGACAGACGAGATCAAGGCCACAAAGGGATAGACGGATCAAAAAAGTTGCAAAAGATCCATTACAGAAGTTTATTTTCTCATAAGTTAAAATGTGTTTCCACAATCTGCAATCCACAATTTGCAAAAATCTAACTGTGGAAGGGTTAATTTTATAATGAATTAAAGGGTGATCCATGATCCGCAATACACATTGCAGAAAGGTTCCTGTGGAGGGCATTTTCCATGGAAGGAAACTTGTGGAAAGTTTGTTTTGGAGGTTTAAATACACACAGAAAAAGATTGTTAAATTAGTAAAATAAGGGTAAACAATAAAGTATTTGGACAACTAATTTTTTCAGAATTTGATTTTGTGTATGAGGAAGGTTGATAAAACTTGTAATGAGAATAATGTTCATTAAACTCTCGAGGTTCAATAATTCCCTATTACAGTTAGGAACTTTAACGATATGTCTGTATTTACATGGTTATAGAATGTTTTTTTTTAAATTTGAGGTATGTTACATATGGTAACCGAGCATGGTTAAAACACTAGGCCTGAATCGACTCAACACTAAAGTTGCTACAACAGAAAACTAGCTTCAATTTTATTTTGGTTAAATTCTCTTATAAACAATAAAAATAAGAATAACTATGTTTTGTAGGAGACATGGAAGATGTAGAGATGTCTACAGAAGAGGAATATCGCCATGAAATCCTTTTAAATAACGAACGGGGTAACTTAAGGGATGGGGAATTTTGGGTAGACTTAAATGACAGTTAGGATAAAAAATATGAACATAAATGAAATGTCCAAGCATTAAGGTCTGAATTGATAAAATTTAAAGAAGATAATGAGTGAATACTAAAGTCTTGGGAAGAACTAAATGTTATTTTATTAGCTAAGATCCATAATAATGACAAAGTAAAAAGTAAACAATATGAACATCAAATGCCTACAACTACACCTTACAAATGTAACGGAAACAAGATGGAATTTTCCAACCATAAATCTGACACTTCAAGTGAATATTGAGTCAAAGACCATAAGAGACAACAAGATTCAAAAGGAAGCCGTGATGAGAATAAAAAGAAAAATAAATATGGACCCTATGAGGTAATATCTGGGGATTTTAAGAAAATTGAACCAGCCATGTTTAATGGGGAAATTGAGAAGGGAGAAGAGGTAGAGGCATGGTTGTGTGGAATGAAAAAGTGTTTTCAAATACATAACTACTCAGATGAGTTAAAGGATAAAATGGCTATCTATAATTTGACTAGAAAAGAAGATATATGGTGGAAAGACATAAAAAAGGTTAAAGGGAAAAAAGAGAGAAAGGTAACTTGGAAAACATTTAAGAAACTCTTTAAAAGAATGTGCTTGTTAGGACAATATTATGAATAAAAAGAAAAATAATTTTATGAACTAAGGTTTGGAGCCATGACGATGAAATAACACTATAGTAATTTCCTAATCCTACTTCCTTATGTTCCCTATATAATTGAAGGGAAACCTAAAATACAACAATGCCTGAGTTGTTTTCCCATAATGTCAGAGAAATGGATTGAGTACGTCAATCCAAAAACACTAGAGGAAACAATGAGGAAGGAAAACTTATGGTATGACCAAAACAAGAATAAAAGGGAAAGTATACTAGCTTGGAAAAATCAAAGGAAAAATAATTTTTATTCAAGGAAAAAGAAGAATAAGTTCCATAAACACATGAGAAATAACTCTAGAGATTATCAGGGTAATAATTACAAAATATTTAAACCCCAAGACTCTACAATAAAAGAACCTGCAACTCTTCTTAATAAAAACCCAACACAAAAAGAACTCTTAAAATGTTGGGAGTTTGGAGGGACATGCTTCTTTAAATATTGTCCAACAAGGAAAAATAATTTTAATGTTCACTCTATCCAAGAAGTAGTCACAGTTTGGTACATGGATAGGAGCATGCCCCAGATCTACGCTGCATTGGAAAATCAACAAGAGGACCATGAGACTTCTATGGTTGAAATTGAAGGTATGATAAACAATCAACCTATCTCCATTTTAATTGATATAGGTGCAAGCCTTAGCTATATATCACCTAGAATAGTTTATTTATTCAATTTGGTACCTCAAAGATTTCACAAAGCATGGATAGTACAATTAGCCACAAGTACAAAACAAAAAGTTACTAGCCTTATTAGAAATTGTTTAAAGTGATGATGAATGATTTTCTTACGCTTGTTAATGTAAATATTATGCCGTTAGGATCCTATGACTTATTAATAGGAATGGATTGGCTAGAGTAACATAAAGTGGTGTTAAATTGTTCTGATAAAACCTATACTTTTATTGATGATAATGGAAATGATATAAAAGTTAAAGGGGTCCTTATGAAGGTGATCCTCCGAGAATAATTTGCATTAAAAATGAAAAGATCAGTAAGAAAAAAATGTAAAGTGTTTGTATTCTATATAATGAATTGTAAAGAAAATGGTAACAAACTTCAACTAGAATACATACCAGTCTTGAAAGAGTTTGAAGACAGCTTTTCAGAAGAAATCCCTCAAATTTATTTGAAAAGAGATATTGACTTCACAATCGATCTTATACCTAGAGTGGTACCAATAGCGAAAGATCCATATTGAACGAATAAAATAGAACTTACAAAACATAAATCACAACTACAAGAACTAATCTATAAAATGTACATTAGACCAAGTGTCTCTCCCTGGGGAGCACTATCTTTTTTTTGAAAAATAAGGACGAAACACTAAGATTATGCATAGATTGTTGACAATTAAACAAGATAAATTTTGAGAACTGATACCAAATCCCCTAGATACATGATCTGTTCGATCAATTTTGTGGAGAAATTATCTTTTCAAAGATAGATTTAAGGTCAGGTTATCATCAAGTATGAATAAAATATGAGAACATATTTAGAACAACATTTACGACTCGTTACAGTCATTAGGAGATTGTCAAAATGTCTTTTGGGTTCACAAACACACTTGCTGCATTTATGTGTTTAATGAACATTATCTTCAACAACTACTTAGATAAGTTTTTGGTTGTATTCATCAACGATGTACTAGTCTACTCTAAGAACGAACAAGAACATAAAGAACATTTCAGAATAGTTTTGTAAATACTAAGAGAAGAAAAACTTTATGCAAATTCACTAAATGTAATTTCTTTAAAGATAAGATTCAATGCCTATGACACGTAGTGTCCAAGGATGGAATCATAATTGATCCATGTAAGTTAAAGGCCATCATGGAATGGCTGATTCCTAAAAATGTATTTGGCATCATATCATTTATGGGAATTACTGGATACTACAGGAAGTTCAAAGAAGTATATTCTAAGATTTCCTACCACATAAATTCGTTACAAAAGAAAGGAAAAAGGTTCAAATGGACTGAAAAATGGATGGAAAAATTTAACAAACTAAAATACCTATTAACTACCTCCCCGGTTTTAAAGATTGTTGATCCATTCAATGATTTTTTCGTATGTATCGATGCTTGCAAATAAGGTTTAGGAAGAGTTTTATTACAAGAAAATTATGTTGTGGCTTATGAATTCAGGAAATTAAAAGAACATGAAAAAAACTATGCAACACAAAATTTAGAACCTGCTGCTATAATTCACACCTTGAAAATGTGGCGACATTGCCTAATTGGAATAAAATTTACACTTATGTCATATAACATAAGTCTTAAATATTTATTTGACCAACAAAATTCTAATTCAAGACACGCTAGATGGTTTTCCTTTTTAATTCAATATGATTTTGAAATCAAACACATAAATGGAAAATAAAATAAAGTAGCAAATTCTCTAAGTCATCATACGAATTTACTGTTTGCAAGTAGAAACTATGAATCTAATATAGAAAATCATATTTTAAGTGCTAGAAATTCTGATAGGGAATGTTAACCCAAAAATCCTCCACTCAGCTCTCAATGGCCTACACCACCCGAGGACACCATCTCACTACCCTCATATCACTCCATTAGACCCCGAAACCCTCAAAATAGCTAAAGGATGAAGAAAAGGGCTTAAAACCCCCAAAAGGAGTCCAAAATAGTCTCCTAGGAGATAAAACCCCCAAAAAGGGGCTAAAACCCTAAAAGGAGATAAAATTAGAAGGGGATAAAAGTCCAAAAAAGGGGCTAAATCCACGACCAAGGGCTTAAAACCCTAAAACCCCTTTGAAAAGCTATAAAAGAAGGGTGGGGGGTCACTCTCAAAGAACTTCTCCCTTGCATATTGTTATGCTTCTCGTGGATGCCTTGAGACACCTTTGCCTCTCAAGCTACCCACTCCCTCTCCTCCATTTCCATTGATCCAAAGCTCCCCATACAAGAGAGGTAATTCCACAAGATAGGGCATGGTCGCCCATTTCCATGAGAGAAGGTATAGCTTGTCTTTCATGTATTTTTTATTTGTTTTCTTTGCTTTCTAGCCCTTGTTTCCATTTGCAGGTTCTATGTTTAACATTATTTTATAGGTTTTACTGTAGCTTAGTATTTGCTTGCAGGTCATTAGAGGAGGAACCCTAACTTGTGTTTGCAGAGGGGTTCCCCATTGCTTCTCTCTTATTTATGTTCATATCTTAGTTTATTGTTCTATCCGTTTCCATTTCTGTTTGTATTTTCTGCATTTACCGACTAGCAGGAACCTACCCTTTTGTCCTATAGAAACAAGGGAGCCATTCCTACCCCTGTATCAAGGAGAAATCCATACTAAAGAACTAGAAACCATACCAGGTCAATCCCATAGGATCCCTAGTCCAAATTTTTAATTTTCAAGTTCTTTAATTTTTTGCCCTAGTTTTCAAAAATTTCCTACTAAATTCGCTTTAAATCCATTTGATTTTTAGTTTCTAGTACTATCAAAGCCTCTTCTAGGAAAAACCAAGTCAATTTGGGCACAGCATAAGTTACTGTCAGTTAGATCTGTCTCTGCCTCACAAAAAACCCCAAATCTAGGGCAGGGCGCTCTTATCGAGCCCAAAAGTGAGGTGAGGGCGCACTTAATGGCCAAACAGGTGTGCCCAGGGCCCACTTAATCCCCCAATAAGTGCAAATTCATCCCAGAAACATAGATCGTGACTGTTTCTGCATTTTGTGTGACCCCCTCGCCTGTTTCTAAAAAAATCTTGTGGCCCCCTCGCTAGACTTGATCATAAATGTGCGGCCTGTCAAATAGAACTTCAATTCTAGTTTAATAGAGATTAAATTTCAGTTTTATAGGACTGTTAGTGTGGGTCAGTTGCCTCTATCTAGCACACCATTTCATTTTCAAGTTTCTGTTTTTGTTTTCTGCAATTTATTTCACAAACAATGTGTAAATTCCAAGTAAATCTTAATGCCCTATTCAAATGAATGTAGCCTAATTAAAATCAACTTAAAACAAATTGTCTTGCTTACCCTTCCTCCTCTACCCAGTCTTCACCCTCCAGGGTATTCTGGCATACAACGAAGGGAAAGCTCTTATAGATCTAGGCACTCCACTAATATTGTTCCAAACCACTAAAACCGAATGACCTGGAAGGTAGAGGGGGTAGAGAAGGAGGGATTCTCACGGTGCTAAGCATCCTCCCTATTGACCAATATTGCATCCGGGAGTTGACCTGAGTATCTATGGATGGGATTAGTTCCATTGTGTTGAGAGCCCAACACCTTCTCTTGGTTGAAGAGGAATATCAGTGTGAGGTAGACATCTAGTTAGGCCATACACATTCACGATTAAAAATTGTATTTGTTCACAATTTCTTATTATTCAAATACATGCATACACAATGACATGAAATCTACCATGATGAATTCATAAACCATTTGCAGCAACCAAATACCAAAAAAACAAAGAAACAAATACACCATACCGACTAATTAACCGAATTTCATGACGCTGAGTGAGCCTTAAAATTTACCAATTTACACTAAGTACAACCAATCGACGGTATTTGAGGACATATGTCCCTAATCGCTTCAACTATGGAAATTACTTGGGATCTTCCCAAAAACTCATTGTGAGGAGCACCACATGAACCCCAAAGTATCTAGCGCCTGAGAGGAATTGCCAAGCAAAATGGGCAATGACCTCTTCTGATTGAGTAGAAACACCTGTGAGGAACAGGCCAACCGTCGTATTCTGGAAATCTCAGTGGCTGAGTGACCAGCTTCAACTAATATGAAGCCACTAAAACCATGGTCCAAACATCATTCCCACTAGTTTCATACATAAAAACATAATTGATCCTCCATGCTCTTCCTCACGCCTAGGAGGAAAACCACCACCATTTCAAACACTCAATCAACAACATTGAAACTATTCTCAGCAATATCCCACACCATCAGAAGGCCACACAGCCTCTAATTCTAATTCAAACACATATAAATATGAACGAGACTCCATACTGCACCATCAAGCCCCATGGCTAGTGCAAATCCAGATCCATTTTTCGGCATAGCCATAGAAAGTACACCCATATGGACATCACAACCTGTCACCCACAACCTGGAAAGTCAGCCAAGCACAGTCATGCAGACTATCATTAGTCAGCTACCACCACCCATAGTGAACAACCAAGCTGGCCCAGTTGCAACACAAGGGGTAAAATGTTCCTTCCACCCACACTATCCCTCCCACAACATTTGGGGGCATTGGGACATCCATAATAGTGCCACCATAGGAACCCCCATCCATTCAAATGCATTATGCACCTACAAACCCCACCACCATCGCATCCCCATCCCACATCAACTTGGGGTCAAATCTGTCATTCATAGCTTGCCTTAACTTGCCTGACTTGGCCAGATTAACAAATGACCCCATTTGTAATCAAGCCTTTTGGCCTCCAATGCCAACTAAGCTGCCATTAGACATCCCCAAGTTTGAAGGAAAAGCAGGGGAATGTCCACAAAACCACATAATGACATTCCATCCATGGTGCTCATCCAATAGCATTGTAGATGAGTCCATCAAGATGAGGCTATTCCAACGCACCCTTACAGGTGTTGCATCCAAATGTTACATTGAGCTAACGCAGGCCAAGTACCTAAACTTCAACTCCCTAGCCTTCATCTTCCTATAGTATTTCCAACTACCTGTCAGATATGATGAGGGGGTGGAGATCCTAATATCTTGCTATCAAAATAGTGCTACTCATATAACTGACCATATCCATGAGTGGCGGCGACGCTGTGGCCTATGAAAAATCCAACTTCATGACAGGGTCTTCTTGGATTGGTTCCTTAAGAATTTGCTCCTGCCCATAGAGAAAGACATCGCATATGAACATCCCAAATCCTAAGAAGAGGACATACTAAAGGCCCAATAGTTTGACCTTATCTATGCTAAGTCTGGATACCTGTACATGATAATTCTAGACGCTCCTCGACCGAGTACCTCATATCATGATGCACCGAGGGCATCCCATGCTGCGGACGACATTACAGGATCAGTCTCCCAAAAGCAACAACCTCAATCGATGCCATCTATCATTACACCACAACCAAGCAACATTGCTTATGTTTCTTACCAAAACAAAGCCTCAGACTATCCTAGAATGATGTCTCAGTCCATAGCAACAACTTCCTACGCACAGTCTATGCCACTGCAGTGGGCCTAGGACATGGATTGGCCAACACAGTAGTATGTGGGGAAAATTCCCACATTTGTAGCACCACCACCCCCACAAATATACTATGCACCCCCAGTGCAACCAGTTCAAGCCCCCACCCCCACTCCACCCGCTCTGTTGGGACAAGTGTTCGCACAACAAAACTGTCCCAACCAGCCTGCCCCCAACAATCAACAAGGGAAAGTTGGAAATAATCAGCCATGCAACCAAGGCAATAACCAACCGCAAGGAGGCGGTCAGCAACCAAACCCTCCCAACAATGACATGGCAAATCAGGCAGCCCAAAACCCCCCATGATAGAATGCACCAAGACGCAACGCCCCATTGTGCACAAACCAACCGTGCACACTCTATGATGTTTAAGGGCACTACACATTCAAGTGTCCCCTCATGGCTCATGCTAAGCAAGCCATTCAAAACGAGGCCCAACAGGCTTCCAAACAAGCCCAACCCAACCTGCCACTGCAAGGACATCCCCGCATGGGGCCTCAAAACCCACTACCAGTCCAAGGATTGGTGCCGGGTGAATCCATGAAGATGGGTGTCTATTTTGGGGGGTCTTATGAGAAAATAAATTTGTTTTTTTCATGTTTTCAACTTTGGGTGAACAAAAGTGATATTTTTGTTTAGAATTTCAGTTTTAAGTAAAAACAAAACTTTCATAGAAATATGTTAGCTTTCTATTCATAATTTTTTCAATTTTTTTTATTGAGCTTTGATATGTCTTCTTGGAAAATGTTTGATAGTGTGTCCTTATAAAATGAAAGGACTAAAAAAATTCATGTTTGATTGCGCCCCTAAAATCATTGTTAAACTTGTGTTTTGCAAAAACAAAATATGATACGACAACATAAACACAATATACTAGAGGATGACTATAAGTTTGTAACCAATGGATCTATATACTAATTATAATATTTTTTTGAATTTGATCAATGGGGAAACCTTGTCCATTTTCAACATGTTTTTGGTTGTGCTACGTTTCTCTCAATTGACTATAAAACTTTAAAATCTACGAACACCCTTTTGAAGTAAACACTCCAATTAACGACACCATATTTGTTTCACTTTTTTTGGTGGTGTATTTTTGAAGTTATATATTTTTCATTTCACCACGTTTTGAAAGAGATGAAATGAAACTCGACACATGTTAAGAAACAAAAAAATTAAAAATATCAGATATCACCTATACACAACAAAATCTATACCTACGGAAAGTAGATTCAATGACGAAACTAATTGTATCAAGTCCAACAGTCGATTTGTAGTGTAAGACATCCATTTTACCTTCTGAAAATGAAAAAACCTGAAAACTGTGCAGGTTTCAGGTCTCAAAGGTTATTTGGCCGAATAATTATTTGGCCGAACAATTATTCAGCCAAATAATTGTTCGACCGAATAATAATTTTTCGTTATGGAACCATTATTTACAACAAAGGTTGTTCGTCCAAAAAACCAAACACAAAAAAAAATTCGATGTCTCCATCAATTTTAACAGTTCACTGTTAAACGATATTCTGCTGAATAAAGGATCGATTATTCGATCGAATAACTATAGTTATTCGGATGAATAAAAATGTTATTCGGCCGAATAAATATAGTTATTTGGTCGAATAACTTTCGCTATGTTTCTCAGGAACTGGAGATTCTCACGGAAGTGTTACCCAACTTCGCGTTTTCACCACCCAGTCCTGAACTGAGTTGGTAGGGGCTTCAAGTTTGTCTTCTTTTCCAGAAGCAATGTTATAGGTCATTGTTGCTTCTAACAATGTCTAGATCTTAAATTTTCCATTCAGGTAATTTGACCCATCGAGCTTATTTGATTCATTCATGTATGAATCCACTAATTTTTTTTTCATTGTGAACACAAAAAAAATTCCTTCCATGATATTAAAAAGAAAATGTGTTTAGTTGCTTCAATTCTACAATTTAATCATGAGATAAAAAAATACCTCCTTTTTTTACATCTTTGGGATTATACCTTCAATCATGCCACCTTTATTCTCTACACGCAGAATGCAGTATTCTTGAGCCTTCAATCACATGCAACAACACTACTTTATCAGTAGCACATGCCCCACCATTTCGTTGATAGATGGGATATTCTATTCCAGATCGCAGTGCTTAACAATAGTCAAACAATAACCTCGGTTCTTCGACTAATTAGGGGAATCTTGTTTTACAAATCTGTGACTTCTCATATTGTTGTACACAATAACTATTCACCAACAATTAATCTAAACTCCATTGCATCCTATTTCATTGGTCACATCTATTAACACATAAAACAAACAAGTTTATTCACAGTAATGCTGGCTCCATATAGCCATGATGGTGGCAGATCCTTCATAATGTCTCTATCGAATAGGAATCCCACAAAATATTTCTTCTTATGGTCTTCTATAGTGGCTCTATTGGCCAATACTTTGGAATGAGAAAATAAGACATTTGCAAGAAGTTCATTCCTTTACACAATCCAGAGCCCAACAATATGTAGACCTCAACTCTCTACCATAGAATGGATTGGGATCACCTACAACACAAGTGCAGTGTAATAGTAATTAAAAAAAAAATTACACAACACCAAAGGTTCATGGACACCAAAACCACTGGACCATGGTGCACAAAAATGTTGGCCATGATCACCTGAGAATGATACCACAAGCAACAAAGCACCCCATTAAATTTATAGTTCAAGGTTACGATGAGAATATCCAGCAATAAAAATCACATACAACGTCTCTCTCCTATAGTGGGTGAATCATCTGAACCAAGCCTCCACTAATAATGACAACAATCTTCAACGACACTTTTAGGAGATTCTACAATCTTAACTTCCATGGCATAAAGTTGGAGGATCCCTCCAACAAGTGACTCCTACATACTGAGAGTTTCCATTATTGCAACTTCTTCAAATAAGCTACACTCTACATTCATTGCATCAATAAGGGCTTGTCATCCTACAACCTTTTTCAGGTCCATGTGCCAATCGCTAGCACAATTCTACTTCTATCAGTGAATCTTGGACATACTACACTAGAAACCTCCTGACAACTCTCTACCCTCGACAACTTCCCTTTCCAAAATATGGCTTTGATACCTTGTTAATTTTCTTAGACCATGGTAAGCATAATTTGCATGGTAAGAATCTCTAACCTACAATATAGTTGAACATAAAAAATGTTGCTCTAATAATGCTAAAACATACTATAGACTATATAACTAACATTTGTAGGTCTGTTCTAAGTCACATCACTTTTATTAAGAAGGAAAACAAAAGAACAACATACTTGATAATTCACTTTTAAAATCAAAACAAAAACTGAGTGCATTGACTGCAAAACCCGTTACTACTTTTACATTAGTTCTAAACTAAAATCTACCACAAGAAAATACAGTAAACTTTTCCCTACATTTGTACAGTTTGTACAATGATTAATACAACAACCAAATTGAATTTCACAGTATGTACAACCTGGTTGATGTCCATACAACTTGTTTTGACAAATTGAAGATACAGTACAGTCTACAAGCTCGATTTCCTTGCCTAATGCCATCATATAGCCAATATAGGTTCTTTAGTTGCACTTGCTACATTAAATATTTTTTTTAGCAAATCAAATAAATATATCAGTGTCTTGATTATAATGGAAATTTTTTATCATTCATGTTTGTGTTATTAGAATGAAATTCGAGGTTGTCAGTGTACTTGACAGACCCAATAGTAGATTTATGCATTTCTTGCATGCGTGTGGAAAAATAGTATATGGTCAGTGATCAAATTTGAAGGGTGAGTCTTGATTTCAACTGGAAGGGCATTTATTCTTGGAGATGAAGGGAAATATAAATAATTTTACTTCAATTCAAAAGTATAAATTAACTAAACCTTTTCACACAAAAAATGCAAAAAGTAAATATTGGTCTTCCATTGTTTTACAATTTTAAACAATTGAGCATTCTTTAATAACTACATTAAAAAATGATATATTTTCAATAAATTTGATTTAGAGCAAACTTCATTATACAGGAAAACTACTTGGACTATGAGACAACCATATTGGGGCATCCACATAATCTTATGCATAGTGTAGGATGTAGTAACTAGATATAGTCTTGAAGAAAAACTAAAACCATGAGAGAAATACTTAGTGTTATATGCACAAAAGAAAGCCACTAAGCAAAACCAGGCTATAGTAAACCTACAACCATATTTATATATAACCAACCAATAACTCAATTCAATCAGAGAGAGGGCAACAATCCAAGCTTGAGAGATGTAAGAATGATGGGGATTGGGAACCTAAGAAAAAATAATACACAACTCATAAAACATTAAAAAAAAATCATACATACCAAGAAAGTTAGAAATGCTAGCATAACCAGGGTCCTAGCATCAAATTTTGTTGTTCAACACTGTTCATGATAGCATACAAGTATTGGATGGAGGGGCAATGGAATCAAGCCTAAGTCAACTGAAGCCTTGAAACTCACTCCATGTCTAAGTCTCAACAATCTGAATTTTAAATTGAACCAAAACACCAAAATAAGTTTATTGATGGCTAGATTTCAGAAAGTTCTAGGCGTGAGTAAGTAAGGTCTCGAGGCTCTAGAATTTGTTATGTTTTGTAATAGTCCATAATTCAGTGAATAGGCAGTCACACATAGGAAAGTTAAGTAATTTAATGAAAACATTTAATGTGTATACCTCAATGTCGAAACCATCTTCCATGCTGATGTAGGCCACTACTTTCCTTATTATCTTACCAATAGGCATGATAATGAAGAACATGCCCTAAAATTATGGACTTCGCCTTCAAATAATGCCTTGCAATCAGATTGGTAAGGAGTGATAAGAATATCACAACAATCCAATGTGTCAAATCTCTATTAAAAGTTTCAATTCAAGAGTTATATAGTAAATTTAATATAAGACTTACTTATAGTTGTCTCTTACTCTTTGCATCTTGACAAATTTGATATTTTATGGTTGTCTTTGCACGTTGACCCAATTGATACAACACTAAGCATATTTGAGAACACAACTTTAACTCAAGTTCTCATGGATGCTGAACATGAGATTTTCATTTTGAAACCGTTATCCTTAAAAGGAACTCAATAGATATGGTTCATGATCTCTTTTTTTTACTCATGATTGTATGAATGGATATTGCAGGTAATAATGGGGGTCACAAAGCTACATAAACTAGTAAGGATGGACAAATAATACTACCTCTACTCATTGAAGTACCTCAGATTCCTATAAAGGAATTAAAAGAAGCAACAGATAATTTTGGTCCAAAATTATTGATTGGAGAGGCTTCCTATGATCATGTCATACTGCAGCCATTAAGCAGCTTGACATAAGCAAGCAACTCGATCAAGAATTCCTTGCACATGTAACACATTCTAATGTTAAACTAAAAGGCTTTTATTTAAAAATTGAAATTGAATCTACCTTCAATACATTCTTTCCTTGACAATAAAGTCAATTCATTTATATTACGCGTTTTTCTCAATTGCAATGTATTTTATACTAGTGACATTGTACATAGATGGCTAGTCTTGGCCTTATTTGTGAGAAATATGATGATGAATGCGCATAGACTTGTTAGGAATTTGAGGGAAAGAAGTGGAACTAACTTGGTGTACAAACCTATGCATGTTTATATTTACGCAAATAATCTTGTTATTTTGTTTCAACACATTCTACGCAAAGCCTTTCTTATTTTAAAAATTACTTTTATTTTTCCATTTTAAGGGGTGAGGGGTGGAGCTAGGCAAGGCTATTGATTTCTTACGTTCTCTTAGATGTAGAGTTGAAGTAATAGAGATCAATGTAATAAGGTTAGATATTAAATCTTGTATTTTTTCTATTATGACTGATCTTCTTCTCATTGTACATGTTGGTAGGGATTTATCCTCCAAAATGCTTATTAACCAATGTATTACTGTTTAAAGAGAAAATTTGAAAATGAAATGGGTGAGTGGAATAAGTCTACATGGATATTAATTAGATAGTCCCTTTGCTATACATTTCCTTGAATTTGTTAGATTCTGATCATGCAACAACATCATTGCAAAGAAGTTGGATGGAAGGAAACTGCGTATTCTTGTTGGTCTCTTCATTTCAAGAATATTCTACAAAGATTACTATAAGTACTCAATTGTTGAATATTTTGTGGAACATGAATCAACCATACAGTATTTTGTGCTTTTATTACAATATCTGGAACTTTTTTAAAAACACCAATTTTACAAGGCAATGGGAATAAACTGGGAACGACTAGCAACCGTCTGATATGCATTAAGGTATCGAATATTTGCAGCCATGCATATAGAAGGTGAAATACCAGTTTTGTTTTTAGTTAGATGGAGATGTAGAACATGTAAATTTTCCAATATTCCACTAGGGTTGTGATAGCTTAGGCCAGGTTTAAGGAATATGAAGGTTGCTTGGCTGTGCATAAAATTTGTGGTAAAGGTTACCCAGATCATGCATACTAGGAATCTACATATGTATAAAAAAAAATATTTGTGCTGGGAGTTGTGATTCATAATTTGTGAACTTTTCTTATTTAACAAGTCCAAATGTAGCAATTTGACAATAACTAGTCTCGAGAGTAAAGACATCAACATAGATCCGATTGCCATTTTCAATTGGTCAGACATATATAATGTAATGTGTCTATGATTGCAGAGAATGATAGGGTTGTAGCAGAGAGTAATATTGAAAGTAATTCAGCTTCATCCCTATTGGATTCTATTTACCGAACAATTCGAAGTGGTTGACCAATAAATCATTTTAGTAGATGGGTTGATGATAGTCAACAACTTAGAGGAATGAGTAGCACTATAATAGAATTAGGAATTGAGGTAATTTTGTTTCTCAGTTATAGATGGCTCAACCAGTTTATGACACTCGATCATATTAGGCCCATGATACCACCCAACCTGTAATATCCCTCTCCTGTGCCCTGGAATATTTTGTAATTTTTGCATATTGTTTTACTTGTCTCAGTGAGGAGCTCAAGGCCAAGGCCCCACCAAGACAACACCTTGTGGCTTTTAAAAGTTAACTATCTGAGTGAAAATACCTAGATGATAAAATATAATGACCCAACTCAAGACGCCTTAGTAGAATACTCAATCCTAGTAACGTGGACGAGAGGGTTGAGCGGGTTAAAGAAAGAACCAAGGAGAAAACATTTCCAAAGAATTAGAGTTATATATATATATATTTGGATAGGAGAAACAAAGGGTATGTTATTTAAAGGAGAATATATTTATATGAGATGAATCATTACAGTGAGAATTGGAATATGTTATAGTCTTACGCTTA